>CAJHUC010001545.1:0-78452 GCA_905146915.1 Ostreobium quekettii
AGTTACCCTTAGTAAACCCCACTACACAGCGCTTCTAAAGAGTTCCTATTGTACAATACCTAGTGCCTATAATTTACAGTGCTTCTCCCGTGTTAATATACAAGACATACCCCTTTCTGCGCTAATGTACATACCCCCGCTGGGTGTCCCTCACAATTGGTGTGGCTGCAGGTGCAGCCGTGTGCGTTTAATCAAGTTCTTTGCTGCGTCCTGCCAGGAAACTGGCTTCGGCGATGCACGTCGGGGGCTCATGTTTTTTCTGATTTGAAAGACTAAAAGCTGGATGGCAGTGGGCAGGTATGTGGGAGGCGGGCGTGGCAGGACGGTGGGGTGGGTGGCAGGGCGGGGAGTGCGGGGTGGGCGGGGATGCAGATATTCAATATGCAATTTGCATGTTTTGATGTGTGTGAGCAGATTCATTGAATGAACTTCCAGTCCGCGATGCGACCATCGAGGGACGACACACGGCATTTCGAAAGATGTCATTGGGTAAGGACATTACGCCTTTGCGTCTGATGGATCACCCGCTGGGCTGAAATGAAATGGAAGCTGATTTGTACTGGAATGTGCGCTTGAGCTTCCAAAATTGCTGTTCGCTGCATCTTAGCTTCAGCCCCAGCTGATGAGCTCCGAAGCCATCGCATTCGTTTCAAGGCTAGCTGCCTTTCACTGTCATCCATGGTAGCTGACGCAGATGTGGACAAATCAGGTGAACTGCTGGTTGCACTACTATTGATCAATTTCATACCCATCTGTGCCATGGTACCGGAAGATGACACATGGCGGGAAGTTGGATCTACTGCAGTACTGTACGTTCACCTGTACTTTAGGCCTTCGGTACAAAGTCACTCCCTAATCCAAATTAATGTCCAAAACATCATTGAAATAAAGGGCGTGCTGAAGATTGCGCTTCCTGGAACAATTCAGCGGTGGATTTTGGTTGGGTGCACCACAAAGGCCTGTAAATACCCCTTGTTGAGGATGCCCTCCTGATCCGGCGTTAGTGCTGGTTACGGAGTCCGCGGAGTAGGCTAGTTTACGAGAGGCCCGGAGGCGGGCGGGAGAATTAGTGATGGGGGCTTCCCCCCCCCCCCCCTACTGGCTGGGGCGACGGGCCGCCCAGGGACACATTCAACGCTCATGTACATGCTGCTCTGGGGGCGCGCGCGCCTCCCCATGGATGTTGGCTATGCCGTGGGGCAGTTAGGGGACGGCGCGCGCCCACCAACGCTACTTCGTTTTCTCGCTCCACCCACTGTGGTGTTGCGAGCCCGGTCCCTCGGGAACTGATCTACGATCTTTGGAAAAGATCCGCTGCGCCAGACCTTCTGTCTGTGTTTGAGTCGCACCCTGGGAGCAGGCCATAGCCTCGCGCTCCCTGATCATCTTCATGCCCACGGCCAAAGAGATCCTTGAGAATCTACGTGCCCTCCTGAACGCCCTTCCCTCCAGCTCTACCACGCCAGCGGACGACGCCCCGGCAGCCTCCGAGCGGGCCGATCAGAAGGACGATTCCAAGAAGATCCTCCGGGACCTGGCCAGCAAATTCGGGGCATCCTTGGAGCCGCTGCCCACGGAGGATTGGCTATTCCTGCACTCCGGAGCTAACATCCTATCTGCGAGGAAGAATCCAGTCAAGCGCCCGGACGGCGCGCAGTTCGGTGCGTGGTTCGACGTCCTTAGCACCGCGGACGGGCAGCGGATCGCCCAGGCGCTGGGCCCCAGGAGCGGCTTCTTCGCCGAATATGCCAATTGGGCACCCCCGGTGTCCTTCTTCTTCGACCTCCTGGTCCACCTGCTCGAGCTCACCCAATCGGAGGATCTGCAGGGCCCTTTGTGAAAGGTCTTAGTGGGCGTTTGCGCAGTTCTGGCCAAGGCCGTCGACCTTTCAATCATCACTTTGGCTCAACGTTGCCTTCAGGCCGCCCACGTCAGTACCCCGCTCGAGCACGCCTGGAAGACGCTCGCGACCAGCGTCCGATTGGGCTCCCAAGATTCTGAATACACGCCCAAGCTGGTCCGCGACACGACTGAGAAATTAAAGGAGCAGATTCAAAAATCGTCCCTTCGTGCCCAGGCGGACTCCAGGGAGCGGGGACAGCAAAGCTCTCGCAGCGCACACACTTTCAGTCAAGGGAGTTCCGCGGGCCCCAGGCGGGGCGGCGGGGGACGCAACAGGGGACCTGGCCGCCGACCTCACCAGGGCAGTCACGGCCAGCAGCAGCACGATCAGGGCGCATCGGGGGCCACTTCTGGCAACCCCTTCGTCGACGCTACATGAGCTCCAAGAAGGAGCTCCAAGACATCGCGAGTGCCTTGAAGTGCCTCGCGGTGCACGATGATGGGACCGCGAATAGGCCCATCGCACCCCGTGCGCCCGACCAGAATGTTGCACGATCAAGCGTGGCAACGGGAGCGGGCACTGTTCCAAGCACTGGGGATCAATCCCCACGAGTTTCTGGCCAACAGAATGGCCCGCGCCATCGGTGCATGGCGACAGATCGGCGCGTCGAAGGAGATCCTGCGCTGGATCCATCAAGGTGTGCCAGTGCACTGGCTGGCGGGGCCTCCAGTTCCCTTTCACCATGGGAACTACCTCGTGGATGGGCCCAAACTGCAAGCATGGACCGAGCTACGCTGCCAGTATCTGACTATGGGGGCCATCCGCCCCGCCCGGGATCCCCGCTTTGTATCTCGCGCCTTTCTTGTTCCCAAAAAAGACGGCGGATGGCGGTTGGTGGTCGACCTCCGCCATGTGAACCAACACTGTGCAACTTGGCACACGCATTACGAGACGCTGCAAACGCTCTTGCCTCAGCTGCAGCGGGACCAATTCCTCGTGGGCTGGGATGTGCGGGACGCATTCCATCACCTCCGAATCGAGGAGCGCAGCGTCAAATATTTCCAATTCCATATCAACGGCGAGACATTCGAATGTCCCAGCCTGAGCTTCGGCTGGAGGAATTCCCCCCCCGCGTTCACGAAGACCATGCGGCCGTTGGTCGCGTTCTTACGTGCCCCGCGAGCCGCGGCCCCCCGCCGCCCGACGGGGGCCTTGGGGGCCTATTGGGATGCCAACCCCGCCCCAATTCTCAGTCCCTACTTGGACGATTTTGCGGGGGGGATGCTCACGGCTGCCCAGACACGACTATGGGGGACGCTCACCCGGGCGGTGCTGGATCAACTGAAGATCACGCTCAAAGAGTCCAAGTGCCAATGGACTCCCACACAGATTTTTCCCCACCTAGGGGTCATACTGGACACGGCCAAGGGGCTGATCATTGCTCCCCCCGCCCGTGTGGAGAGAATTCGAACCGATGCAGCACACTTCCTGCTCCGTGCCCCGTCAACCGCCCAGACGATCCGGGCGAGAGAGCTCGCAGCATTTTGCGGACGGGCGCAATCGCTGAGCCTTCCCATTCCGGCAGCCCGTTTTTATCTTCGCAGTCTATTCAACGACCTGGCCTCTCGCGGGAGCTGGAGCAGCCGGGTGCGTCTTTCCCGCTAGAGTCTACGCGATCTCCAATTTTGGCGGGATCTGGGACCCACCAACACGACAACGACGCTTTGGCACCCACCGGCGTCGGCGGTTCTGCACACCGATGCCTCGGACTTCGGGTGGGGCGCCACGCTGAACCTGGCTGCTCCTCGTTCAGGGCTTTTGGAGTGTCCTCGAGCGGAGGAACCACATCAACATCAAGGAGATGGAGGCAGTGGAGCGCGCCCTCCTCTCCTTTGGACCTCACCTCCGGGGTCGCCGGGTCAATCTCTACACCGATAGTCAAGTGGTGAGAGCAGTGCTGACGACCCAGACGACCCCCTCCTGCGCCCTGATGGACGCCTTGCGCAAGGTCATGTTTCTCATCGACTCGCTTTCTCTAAGCGTGGCACCCATCTGGCTCCCGACCACCGAGAACGGTCTAGCCGATGCCCTATCCCGCGAAAACGACCCAGAGGATTGGGCTGTCCATCGGGGGGTATTTGCAGCACTTCAGCGCCGGTGGGGTCCGTTCACAGTGGACCGGTTCGCCTCGACAGAGAACCGCATGATCCCGCGCTTCAACTCGCGGTGGTGGTGCCCAATGATGGAGGGCATCGACGCCTTTGCCCAACGGGACTGGGAGTGGGAACGGAGCTGGTGCAACCCTCCATTCTCCCAACTCCCCCGCCTCACGGCATTTTTGGAAGCGCACCCCCGAGTGGAGGCTGTGGTGCTGGCCCCGGTGTGGCCTGCGGCACCGTGGTTTCGCCGGCTTACGGCGATGGCCTGCGAGCGGATCGAGTACCCCCCGCGGACCGACTTTTTTCGGGCCGGGCGTTTGGGGGGCACCTCCGTGCAGGCGGCTCGGTGGAGGGTGATGGCCCTGCGGATCCTCCCGCGGGCCACCCATTCGGATTACCTCCATTGCCCCCCACCTGTCTTCCCGTAGCCAATGCGACTACTACCGAGATCCTACGCCACCTCCTCCCCCTTGTGGACACGACTGCCTCCCAGTTTGGCAGTCTCCTGCGCCTGACGCCGGAGGAGCGCTGGGCGATCATCCGGGACCAGGTGGACGCTAACGCGGAGTCTGGTCGGCAGAGCATCTGGCAAAAGTTCCTGAAGTTCACTGGTATGTGCGCCTGCCGGGGCTGGCGTGCGATCCCCGCCGCCCCCGACCAGATCTACGCCTATGTTCTCTTCCTCCGGGCGGAAGGTCGGGTGGCCGTGCGTAGCCTGGATCAGTATGTCTCGGCTATTTCTACCATTCATCGCTGGGTGGGCATCCGCCATTTCCACGCCCACGACGAGATCACCTCTCGCCTTCGCAATGCTTGGCGCCAGCACGCCCCACCGGACACATATCGAGACACTATTCAGGCCTTTCCTGCCTTGGACATCTTTCGTTTGATCCGCCTGGGGCTCCATTCGTTCACCGCAACTACCGTGCGGCCTTTCCTTTCCGTCGTCCTCGACACCATCTTTTTTCTGAGGGCCGACTCCGCCCACGAAATCTACAATGAGGACCTCTATCTGACGGGCCACCTCCTAGTTTTTCGTGAGCGCCGCTTCAAGGCCAAAGCTACCCGGGAACTCCAATGGCGCCTTCGCGAATTCGACACGCAGGGCGTGCCCAAGCTGCCGGTTCTCCTCCGACATTTCCTGCAGCTCCGGGCTGCCCAGTGGGCCCGACGGCCTGGCTCGGGGCCGCTCCATCTGCTGCAGCTCCCGGCCGATCGTCGGCCCCCCACCGCGGCCGCCGTTCACAGCTGGTTTGGCATCGCCGCGGCGCACCTCACCACTCCTAATCTCACGCATCACAGCGCTCGGCGGACGGGCGCTTCATCGGCCTTTTCGATCCTCGTCCCAGAGAGTCGGATACGCGACTGGGGCTGGTGGGCGCCGGACTCCAAGGCCATCTGGCGCTACATCGACCGACAACGCACTCCTACCGAATTTGACTTCTGCCTCTTCGGGTGGATGGTGGCGCCGGCCGACAATCTCCGGGCCGCGATCCAGGATGTCTTCCGCGGTACCGCGCCCTCCTCCCTCCCTGCTCTCGGGCCCCCTCCGGGCGCTGCGATCACCGCTGCGCCCTCCGGTTCTTCCCCACCCCCGCCCGGGCCCTCCGCGGGCGCCTGAGACGGGTGCGGGTTATCTCTGGGAGCTTGGCATACACTTGCTGCATGTATGAGAAAGTTTGGGAACATCCACTTGTACTAGTTTGTAATGTACTATTATCACGGGAGTGAATGTGTCCGGGCGGGAAGCCGCAGGAAGCCGGACGTAAGGTTTCTTTAAACTAGTACTGATACGAATCTTGATGTACAGTACGACGCTGCCAGTATCATTGGTGCATTATGTTGACCGAGTCATGGTTCATGCGAACTTCCATGCGAACAATTCATGGTACTGCCAATGTTTCCGAGGCCGATATGCTGCGAGCGCCCCCCCCCCCCCCCCAGCCAGCTAAGAGACTACTGTGTCCCTTTCTAAAGTAGACGTGTCAAAGGTGCAGTAATTCCCAGGGGAGCCACCAAAACGCCCGTTTTACATTCGTGCGGTGTGTATGGTAGAACCTGTCGCTTGTTGAATGACATGTCTTCCCCACCTCCATTCTTCTGTCAGTAGGGATTGTTGCGAAGATGCATAGTGGCCTTGAGTAGCTGCCGCGAGCTGTGACTGTGCAGATTTTAGTACTCTCCGGCTAAACGACCTGAATTTTTTGCCCCAATTGCGCCTATGCGACATGCAACATGAAAGCATCGCGTACTGTATCGTTGGCAAAAAGTATGTTGGCTTTCATCGGCTGCCACACTATATTGCTGAGGTTGGGTCCCTAAACCCGATGGTGAACACTTTTATGTCCACAGTTGCTATGTTCCTTAATATGCTAGCGCAAGCGTGCCTGCCGTGATTTCCGTGCTTGCCCTTGAGCGTGGACATGAAAGAATATTGTGATGGAATGATTGTGCTACGCACAATCGCCGTGCATGCAGTTCAGCCCCACATCGCTTCAGTTTGCAGGGTCAATGCATTGCCATGTACTTTTTGCAAACATCACAGAGCGAGTCAAGCCTGGAGATGCAAGCGTTTGGAATCTTGGTGGCCTCTAGATAGACAGAGTGACCATGTCATGAAAGGCCCAATCCACACAAGACAGCAAGCCCAAAGGAAAGATCACAAAAGTTCGAGCTAGTGCTAGCAAGAGTGGCTATTGTTGTTGCACCCAGTTCCACCCGAACACGCCACTTTCCAGAATTATCAGCACAAAAGGCAGACATTTGAGTGTGCGGGACCCAATTCAGGGGTAGGAGCTGAGCAACCAAGCGATATTAATATTCGGTCCCTCTGGGCTGTCTGCCTTTGTCGGAGATGGAGATGTGGCTCGGCAAATCGACGTGATTTGGAGTTTCATCTGGCAGGTGAGGTTACCGCATCCACTACAAAACGACCTCCCATGCACGGTAGACGCGATGCCCTGTGTCTGTGCCTTGTCACTCTCATGGCACGCTTGATGGTACCAGTTGAACCATGAAGTGTGTGCTGTTTTGTATCCCTCCATGGGCTACTTGGCTGTCTGCACTGACGGGACCACACACGTGGTTGAAAACTGACTTGAAATTGGGCTCTCGTGCCATGTGAGGACACCTTCAGAACAATTACCAAAAGTCATGCGCACGCGTGACAGCCGGCTTTCCCAAAGCAGCATTCGCTACTGCAATGAGCACCGTGAGAGACGGCCAGGCCCAGTTTCCGTCACAGATACTCCGAGGCTGCACAAATCACCAGACAATTACCTCAAGGGATCTGGCTACGCAGCAGGCACCATCCCCTGCCTCCACCTTTGTCACAGACGCTCCCCACCTCCATGCAGCGGATCGCTCACCTTCTTACCCCCTACCTAATTGGGGCGATCAATTGGCCCCTAATCAGGGAAAATATCTCCAAGCCAAGCTATCCTGTTATCAATCCACTTGCTGTCATTTTGCTTGTCATTATGTGGGACACGTGGCCGGGACGCGGGCATCACATGAAGCTCTCGCAGTCACCCTTCTCGGCCTTCTTTTGCTTCCTCTTCTTGGTTATGCACGTGTCCTCGATGTATGTGGGAATGCCGCAGTCCTTCCCGACGGCAATGGTGGCTGCAATGGACAGAGCCGTTGGCGCAGGTTTCAGTGCAACACCATGGCAATCACCAAAATGGAGCAGCTCCCAAATGAGGCCCTGGACGGATTCCTTGCTGCTGAAATTGCGCCCGTAGCGTATTTCGATGAGATTGGGGGCAAGAATTTGCGAATCGGAAATTTCCAATAATTTAGCAATTTCAAGTGAGACGTAATTGCAGCGTTCTCAATAGTGCAGTGAGTAAAATTTGGCAATTTACAATGTTAGGCGCGTCTGCGGAGTGCTTAGGCTCAATTATTTCTGGGTTGAGCATGTTTGCAACTAGGAACATCAACCATGGTGAGGAAAGGAATGTGGCATTTCAATTGGTTGTCGTGGATTAGAGCAGCGGCTGACTAAGGCAACCACTACAAGCTACTAATTGACGTTTGCTGCTGACCATGCACTGCACCAGCCATTGCTGTGACCCTTTCAGAATTCCAAATGTTGTTTACAAAATCACCCCTGTTTTCTAAATGAGTTCAGACATGCTATAGATATTTCTCAAGTGCATTCCTGGCACCGCCGCCAACGATGCGACTGCACCTTGGAATATGCACATCATCTGCCATCATTCGTTCGCTTTTGCGCTTGCCACGCATATGAAATGCAGGAACGCCAACGTGCTGGCAGCGCGTGCGCTCGCCCACCACCTGCAAGTCGTAAGGGACCGCACTGCATTGTGGACGCAAATGCGCTTTGCCTCGGAAGCGACCGGCATGTCCATCACAGGCATTCAAATACACAAACTTTGCGTTGGTACTGCCGCCCCATCCAGAGACAGTGTTACCTGCTTCGAAGAGTTTAAAGCTGCCCGCAATCTGCGTAATGATTCTCTTCATGGTCGGATCGCAAGAGCAGAACTGCATGTACATACCAACATACGGTCAGTTTTCTTGTGGCCAGCATTGTTGCTGCCTCAAAAGTCGAATATTTTGATGGCGAGCCGAGCCTTTGCAGCCTGCGGATTCGACAGGCGTTCGTTGATGGCGGTGTGATGTGGAGACCTAGGGCACGCACGGACAGGTAGCGAGCCCAATGAAGCCAATGGAACACTGTTTTCCTCGACCAAGAAATTCAAGCGACAGCGTATCCTATCGTCCAGCGTTCAATCATTCCACCAAGTGCCTCCTGGAATTTCCTTAGGGCGTGTCAACTCTACAACGCAGCACATCGCCCGCACGCGGCCATTTCTCAGGCCCTGACGCCATTGAAGGAAGTCTGGAAGTTGGACAGAAGTTCAACTTAAAACAACGTTGCTGTATTTAGTGACAATTTGGCGATGGATGCAACCAAGAAGTGTGCTCCAACAAGGGTCCCATATGAACATCCATCCAAGGGCTGCCATCCACATTCACGCTTGATGGTGTTGGTGCAGGGCCACCGTTGCAGCATCGTTCATCTTTGTGTCCATGATAATGCAACAAGAGTGCTGCCAAGGAACAGGCCAAATTCCAAAAATGAACAGCATCCGCGCATCCTGTGCAAAAGCACTCAAACAGAAAAAGCCATCCACATAACTGCCATTTAGCCTGGACAGCGGCTTATTGCGGTTTGCGGCACTTGCAATTCAACGGATGATTCGTTGTGTATCTCAGCCTGTGAACATTCCGTTCGCTATGCGCCACTCACCAGGTTGTTGAACTCGCAGGAAACCCTGCAGCAACTGGCATGGGACACACAAAGAAGGATTTCAGCTGCTGCCAACATGCAGAATGCTTCCAAACTCCTGCACATTATTGCAGTACCACTGAACTATAACAGTGCAGCTGTCCTCTTATTTGCGCTGAGAATAAACGTTCTCTGTGTACAAGAATGTGGATTAGCAGACATATCTAAGCGCTCTGCCGCCTTCACAAAGGGTGACCCTTCACAGATGTCAACAGTCGGCAATCCATGTAATGGATGACATGCCCCCTGCGACATACCCTTGATACATTCCATTCCTACAAAAAAGAATCAGGGTTTCAAGCTGACATGCTCGAGTCACTATCATTTGCAGTGCGAAAATCAATTTATTTCACTATAAACACATTCGCAAAGCCGCTTGCCTATGTACAAAAAGGTGATTCGACGCAGATCTGTGCTTTTCTGGAGAATCGCCAAGACCCAACATGAGGCATCTCCAAACGGATTCCCATCCTTGTCACAGTTCGTGCCCAGTTAAATCCCAAACCAATGCCATTACGTCTGGGCGTCCAATACCTGTACCTACACCTATGCCAACAATAATACATACACAAGCTGCGCAAAGCTGTCTACACTCAACACTATTGCGTCCAGAAAACAGGAGCAGAGACTGTGCTTGAAACAGATATTTGTGCTGCCGCTGGTGCACGCCACTCACTCAGCAGACACATTTGAGATGGTCTCAATGAACTCCTCTATGCCCTCGTCAGTAACAACCACTTCCTCCTCCTGCCCAATGGTGAAGTTGAAGAATTTCTCAGCGGCAGCGGCTTGCTCCTGGCAGAATGTCAATATGTTGGTGCCAATGCCGATGCACTCTTGATTCACATTCTGGAAATCCTCGGGAGACACCCCTTCGATGTCCAGGGCTCCACGAGCACAGCCTAGGAGCAACGGCAACGAACCCATGTCAATCATTTGCGCTAATTAGGTTAGTACAGGCCTCGCAATTATTCTGAGAGAGCAACGGAAACTTCCATGTACATGTTCGTTCCAGTGTGAAATTCACGCAATGCCACGTTTCCTCTCTTTTTACCTTTGTTGAATTGAATCAAGCTTTACGTAAGGGTAGTGCCTTGCCATTAAAAAGAACCGAGCAATTTAGCCGTAGCCATGATTAGTAAGTGCTTGAGTAAATTGGGCACGACTACTGTGATACAAGCCGCAGTGCCTTGTGCCCATTCTAGCAATGGTTGCTGTCTGTGCCAGCATCGACTTGCACCAGCGCAGCATCGCGACAGCTCCCGATTGTGCAGAGGGAGCGGCGTTGCTCCATGACAACCTTCACTTGCTTTGGGGTCATTTGGACAGCAATTCTCCAAAGCAAGACCAGAGTTGCTTGGCCAGCACTGTAGTGAGGGCCTGCTGCCGGCAAGGGAGAAGAGCAAATATGAGGGATCAGCATGAACATGCGGATCGACGAATTTGCTGTCCGTGACGTTGGCACCGGCATCAATTCCAACGACGGAGGCGCCCGTCCGTGGGCGCTGCTCCCCGGGGCCGCGGTCCCGCCTTCCATTCCAGCTCTCGCACGAATCCGCGACGCACCCCTTGGGGTCGCGATCGACCGGCCTGCCTGGCCCCTCGGCGCGCAACTCGCCTCAGGGGGTACCCCGCGCGACCGGCGCCCGGAGCGCTCTGTACCGAACGCACGGTGAAGGGCGGACACTGCGGGGACCGACAGGCCGGCTGCCGGCCCGTCACAGCCCATGCTGGCCGCCACGATCGCGGTGATGGCGGCAGACCGAACGCGGGATAGGGAAGCCAATTTGGACTAATTTCATGCCGAGGAGCGCCAAGAACACGCCCAAGCAATGGGTTTGGTGCAAACAGGCTGGCGGACGGGCGAACGAGAGGTCCCGTGCTGCGCAGCAGAGGCGAGAGTTGCCCATGCTGCCGCCACAGCAGCTCGGAGGGGCGGCAAGGGTCCGGCGACGCCACGGTGGACGCCGGGCGCTTTCGGCTCTGAATCGACGGCGCTAATGGGGCGCGAGAAAGCGCCTGCCTCACCTGCGACACCGAGGAGGACAACGAGGCAGACGGCGAATCCAAGGCGCCCAGGCGCGGCCATGGCGATCGAGGGCAAACGCGCGTTGGTGCGAATGGCGCGAGAGTGGGCGCACGAACTTCAGGGCGGCATTTGTGGTGCAATGGGTCATTCATTCTGAGGGCTCACGATGGCGTCATGTCACTGAGGGGACGTGATTATGGGTGGCGGGCCTCGCACGAGTCCCACATGTGGAACTTGGTGCTGTGTACAGAGGGCTGCTTTGGGGCTGCTGGGGGAAAGGCCTGTGTGGAACCTATTGGCTGCATGGAGCCCTGTCGCCAGGGAGTGGGGATCATCCAATCTCACTCTCTTCTGTTTACGTTGCGGCAACTCAGAGGAACCTGCTGGATTTGTGCTCTGGATAACATGACCTTTTGAGTGTTATGGGCGATTGCGCCGATCAATCATTCCATGAGCTGCGCCGTCTGACGAGTCGCCACCCTTCATGATCGAATGGTTCTATTGGTGGGAATGAAGTATCATCAGCAGAAAACAACGTTTTGGTGATGCGACCTGCGATGGTATTTTAATAGTGGTTCCATCGCAGTGATTGCGGCGGCATCAGTAGGTGTCAAATGGCATTGCAGTTGGCACCGCCAAAATTGCTTTGTCGGCTTCTGAATACGCTCAACGGGACGGTGCCTTCAGCGGTTGAATTTGCGCCAGGCACGATCAAAAGATATTTCGAGATTTGAAGCCACGGATGAAGCTGTAATGCGGAGATGTCCTTTGCAATCGCCATTTTCCGAGGTCGCAGGCCTTGTCGCTTACCGCGCTTCCTCGGCTTTGCTCAAGTTGTCGTGCCTATTCACATCAAGGTGGTTGCCCTGGAGCTCAGGAATTCTGAGTTGCGGAGGCAGAGGACATATCACTAGGATAAAAAGTGCCTTCTTCCTTTTTTACATTGGCGAACAAGCTGCTTCGAGACGAGGGGGTAGGGCAGTGCATTCGTATCCCAAGGGCGAGTGAACGTATCCTCACAAGCAACACGGCGGCACTTAATGACCGTGTCATGCGACTCTGCACTGAGAAAATTCATCACGGGAGGGATTTTCTACGATCGAAATTTCCCCCTAATCACATGATAGTAGCTACCGCGTCCGCTGCCGATGCCTGGGACAAATAAAACGAGTACATTTACCAGCAGCTCCTTTCTGTACAAGTGGTTGGAACAAGCTTGTCTTGCGTAGCAATCCTCGTGACCATCTTATCCAAAGGTCGATACAACTGTTGGAATACGGTTGATCCCCTGTCACATTTTGGGGCGACATTTCAGCAATCGAAGGCAAGACGCTGAAAAAGCACCAAACAAGGAGTCTATTGATGCTTTCCAAGTAAAAACACACTTGCTGATTGCGTTTACTGATGTGCTGTCAATATTGAATAATTGCCAATCAGCAATGGAACATGGAGCGGAGATGCGCCAGTCAAGTTTTGCTAGAGACAAACTGCTGACACGCGCTTTATTTTTCCACCCTCCTCAGGTGGTAGCGGTAAGGTTACACGCAGCAGCGAGCCCGAATATCGAACGAGAAATGTCAAATGATAAATTGAAGTGAGGGACGGAGCCACGGATTAGAAGCACGGTGAGGTGCGGTGGTTGTTGAAACGTATTTTGCATACCGAAACGCGTCGTATATAAGTGTTTGCACGTGTGACACGTGGTGGGATATGTTGACTAAGTACACGTCGGAACACGGGAATGATCCAAAAAGAGAGAAAATGAGCATTTGAAGCTGGGAGAAAGAGGGATAGCATTTTTTCATCATGCTGGCAGTCTGGCGATGGCTTCTCTTGGCGCGTTCTTTACTGAGCGTGGAGGCTGCCTCATTGCAGTGAGGCAGGCCGCAAGGTTCCATGCCAAGTTTTGTTGATTTTTCCCTTTGAGAACCCGTCCATGTTGGCTGGGCGAAGAAGACACAAGGCCTATCTGCGCACAGGTATCAGGGGCCAATATCGATCTCCCCCAATGTCGTGGGATGGACATATATGAGCAGGTGCCGACGGCGATGGGAACTTCAGGCACAGGGTCCAGAAACACCACGGCCAACGAAAGCGCAATTAAAGAGGACGATTTGTTGAGCTACAGGATTGAGGAGGCGGCTGGTAAGCCGCCGAGTAAAGTCGATGCCATCAAATGAAATGCAGACCAGAACGTGCCACTGAGCGTTTCTGGGACAGCTGACAAGCGGCGCGCTCGCCCGATGTGGCGTGATTTTCAGTGCACGACGACGTGTGGCTGAATCCAGCGGACGAGATGCAATGCGTAGAGGAAGGGCCGAGCGTGGTGGAACGATCTTCGCTGCGGGGATGCAAATGAACGCCCAAGCGGAAAGCACGCATTGGAATGGACGGGACGAAGGAGCAGAGCCGCAAGATGCCCAATGTTGTTCATGAGGGACCGCACCAGCGGCTGCTTGCCAGTGACCTCTGGTGGGGAGAGAAGCTCTCAGCATAGAATCACGTTTTTTTATCGTGACTGTATATGAATCCAGGGAGGAGCTGCATTTGACCAAAATAAACATGTAGTGCTGGCGACGTTGACAAAAGAAAGCAAATCGTACTTCCAACGCAGTTGTTCAAAGTTTGAGTTGGCGTTGTGAAAACCCGGGCAGGAGCGATCCATGCCAATATCTGCCGATAAGCGCCAACTTTAGAACCACCAACGCAATGCGCCACTGGGAAGCTGCGGAATGGACAGTGAGTTGGTCGCTGGAGGAGCTTCGACACTGTTGAAAGCTCCCAGGGCGGTTTGCAATAGCTGGCGCCATCCATGCGAACGGCAAAATCGCCCGGTTTCTGGTGCACTGACGAGGTCGAAACTGTGGTGAGACGAGATTTGCATTTGATATTGAAGGTACGTGTGCTTGCGTGGTCTCTCCGATTGGCAGAGTCACCTGGCTCACCCAATTCGTAAATTGATGAAGTTTCATATGTTCTCTCCCTGTTGTTCATCATCAGAGCTTCGAAGCAATATCCATGCCCGTCGGTTCACTTTGCCCCACACTTCGGAATTTGAACAAAGGGACTAGAACACAGTTTACAGCCCCAGTATCGTATTCATCGCCCAGACCGAGCTCGAGCCAGCGCTATGGTGGCCATACACGTGAGGACACAAAACAAGCTGAATTGCCGTCGCTGGGGATTTCTTTAATCGGTAACCTGCCCACCGACCTTGCAAAGAAGAGCTTTCATCGCAATGAACAGCATTTTATGCAACATAGAAATTCAAACACCGATATTCTCGCAAGGCGATTCCTGTATCACTCGCTCTGGTATCTGTAGTTCTGCTCATATCCAGGTCTTTGAGTCATACAACCTGTGTATAAGCAGAGCCCTACTTCGAATCTGCGGAAAACGCGCTCATCTGTGTGCACACCAATGCACATCTACGTATCATTCAAAGTCACCGTGTCTGCATTGAACATATCGCAAGCCACTCTGCCATTCTTTCCTGTGAAAAACGAATCATAGATCTTTCGCCATAGCTTCCCACTGCAGTGCTCATTTCCTCCTGATTCCAACCGTTTCCGCAATAGTTTTCCAGTGAGTTGCCATCAAGATCCTTGTTCCCCTGTGCGCCTCCTCTATCGCCAGATCTTCAGCTTGGGCACAACCCCTCCGACATCGACTTTGTACCTCTGGTATTCCTCACCAAACTCTTCAATCATCATCAGCTCCTCTCTTGGGATTCGTATCAACAAAAGCGCTGCCGCGGCTCCCAACACTGCATTGCATCACAAAGACTTAGTGCATGGTTGGGACACAGGCCAATGTTGCGCCCTACTGACACAGAACTCCAGATGCAGTAACAGGTGAACAGCATCACCGTGACAAATCAATGTTTTACGTTACTGTTTACTGTTGATGGTTGTGCTTGGGTCCAACTACATTGATAGCATACTCTTCACAACCTGACAAAATAAGCCCTTTTGTTTCTCCCTTTCACCGAGCTCACGATTTCAGGCAAGGACTGCCAGCACAACGTGGTATGTTTAAAGCATGACCATATCCAACAAATGGTCAGAAAGAAAACTTGTAACCCTAAAACACCACTACGAAAGGGAAATTATAGTGGCATTACTAAAGCAAGTTACAAATGGCCATGGGGTGCTCACTTCAAAAGTTGTTGTCCAAAATGAATGCTCAACGACTGCCTATCCGAGCAGGATCAAGCAGCAAGCCTTCACAAGGTGCCCACCCTCTGGGCAATCAGATTATGAATGAAGGTCTTTGTTCTAACAACATAAAGTTGCCAGGAACTTTTGGCACAATGGCGCAAACAACTAGCGAGCTAGAGTCAATAACGCGGCGGACCTACAGGAATTGCGAAGCTCAATTCCCACGATCAACTTTCAGAGCCATATGCATCACTGACGCTTTGTGGAACATGTCATACTTAAGGTGGAACTTGAGCTCAATCACCGACTGAAGGGCAATGGATCCCCCATGCAACTCACTGCCCTGAGCGAAGCAAAGCTTTATTTTCATGAATAAACTGTTCAAGGTGGTACAGAAGCCTTGGAGTTTACCATGATGAGCACATAAACCACGAGTGTAATGAAAAGAACAGAACATATAAACAAATGGAGACCCACCTCCTGCGTTCACGACAAAATTTGGAGCAAACATCGCTGTTGCTGCACACAGCATGAATCCTGATGCGTACATCGGATGGCGCACGTGGGCATACACGCCTGACGTTATCAACTTGTGCTTCTCACGGAGCTGCAGAGAACAGAAACTGGAATGCTCAAATCATTTCGCGAAATCAGATGTTCAGGAGCCCTAGCAAGATGAGCGCATCCTGCCTTCCTGCGTGTTCTGATTGGCTCTATTCTGTCTCAATTTGTGTGTTACTCCTGTTGCACCTAGAGACTTGTGCACCTTCCACTCCAGTACAGAAAAAGCGTCGCACACATTGTTTGTTCAAGAAGGGGAACGTTTTGCACAACATGTCTTATTTGCTATGTTTATATTTCAAACAAGGAGAGTAACCTCGTTGATATGCGACAGCCTTGTCTTAGGCCATATGGCCACATCAGTACACCTGGGCGCTCAGGACCAAGGTTATGCGATGCACTCACGTTTTGTACCCTCACGTATTCAGTAGTTGGAAGGCACTCTGCACAAGTGCTCTTTCAGAACTTGCTAAACAATCATTAAACAATCATGACAACGTGCTTCGCTGTGCAGATCTGAGAATCGCCCCCGAGAAGTTCAGCAGTAGGTGCAGGGATGCTGGGGATAGGTCCTGAGAGTCTCAAGATTTCAACAGCCACATTTGGTCTTTGCACATCATCATATACATGCCCTAGGACACATCCCATTCCACCAGGAAAGTCTGGGCACAAATCCTGCAGATCTGGGAGCAGCTGAATTAAGAAACATGCTGCTGCCTAAGATGCTGTGCGTGTTCAGGGTGCAACACCTCAGGTTTGCAAATTTGCAAACAATATATGGAATTCAAAGCACTGGCACACAGTCTCTGGTGCTTGTGACTGTGGCTTGGCATTCATACTTGAATGTGTAAGAACAGACAAGCCAACCAGAATGCAGTTTGGACAGACAGCGTCAGCCATTCACGAGCGGCTGGGAATAAACAACCAGGATATCAACATTGCATGTCGGCATCCTGTGGATTCTGGGGCACAGGAAAAACAGTGCAAAGTCTGATTTACAGCCCCCACGAATACGCCACAGTGTCAAATTGACCCAACCGTCGTTTGAAGTGCTAGAAGGCATTCCATGGTCCAACCATCTTCACACAGCCTGGGGCTGCGTTTCCGTTCAATTTCCCAAATTCTGAGTGCTATAATTGCTAAACTTTCATATAGACTCAAGGCAGAGTATTGCAAGGTGTGTGCTGAACATAGGAGAACAGCAGGGCTGCCCAACACGTCCATTCGCATCCGCACCTGCAAAGTAACCGACCACAGACATCCGAGGTCAGAATGGGTGCGAACAAACAACCACATCGACAGCGCGGCTGTCAGACCTCCGGCTGCAGTCGTCCAGACATTTGCACCAGGTATGGCATAGTCAGCAAAATCCAATACTCTGGTGAGGATGTACACGCTGGGGATTCCGAAAACGCCGCCGTAAAACAAAGGAAAGGCGGCGTGCTCCAGTCCAGTGGCTCGGCTCTTCACAATCCTTGGAGCAACCTGCAGGGGTATGCAAAGCAGGCTGGGTCCTAATCTGACTGTCCTGGGGTTATAACAAGCAGCAGCAGCAGCAGCAGCATTGTTGCCAGCGAAGCCATAGGTGTGGTGGGGTACGATGCAGGGTCAGGGTTTTTCGGCCACAAGGTTTCCGCATTGTGTTGCAGGAAAGACACCTCATGAACTTAAACTGAAGACATGGAGGTATACACAGAAATGTGTAGTAAAACAATAGTAGTAGCACTGGGGAACTTTTCTCTGTATAACATGCATCTGTATCCTGCAACTCACCAGGAGGGAGACGGTTCAATCTGGTGGGCTGATACAGCACTGCATGTGTATGTATATAACCACTGCGTATCATAATTTAGCATGGCTGACATTGACTTTGCTAATGTCGAGACATTGAACCACCCTCAACAGTCGCGGTGCTACCCACATGGACCAAAGAACTGCATGCCTGTTGCCACCTCATAAAACATTTCAGGGGCTATCAGGATCATTTCAAGGCCTAAAATATCACTTCAGGGCCTGAAAGATTGCTAGGGAATGCATTGCATGGAACAAAACAAATTCAGCACGAGCGTGCTGTTCAGAGCGCTCTGTTCCTTTTAGCGGTATACCAATTCTTTGCCTTGTCTTGCCTCAAGAGCGTAGGGATAATGACCTTTGAGTAGTGAAGAGATGTTCGTCAAAAAGATTCTCCTTCTTAGCGTGTTCTTGAGATTTTCCCTTTAGGTTCAAACCACTGTAAAGATGGGCAGCAGAAATCCATGAGCACAACAAATAGAGAAAGCAAAACTCAAGGCAGAACCTCAGGTTTGTCTCGCAGACGCCGTATAGATGGTGGGCACCACAGGGCTATAAACGAAGACCGTCCACGCTGCAGACGATTATGTGCTGACGGGCATTCAAAATGTTTGTTTGTTTGTTCTGTCCGCGTATTTGCGCACCCTACCCCGCTTGCAGAATGCGCTGCAGCCAAAAACCAAGATCGAAAAGTCATGAATCACCCAACAATGACCTGTAGCGTGACCCGTCCCAGGGTCCCGGCCGGGAAAACAGGAGATGAACGCAAACAAGAACGCGGCTCGCAATGCAAGCAGTCCAGAAAGGGGTTCCCCGATCGTACAAGCACCGGCGCAACAAACTGCCCCCATTTGAAGGGACAACCGGACGGCCCCACGAAGCGTCTCGAATGAAGATCCCTCCAGTGCCCATTTCTCCACGGAGCGAAACGCCCTCAAACGCGCCAGCTTCTGTCCGGCTTCAACCCCGTCGAAAACGCGCGCGCTCGCCTGCCCTAATCCCCACGCCTCTGCGCGTTCATTGCCTTGCTCTACGCGCCACCCTGCGCCGCGCCTGCCACTTCCGCTGCGCCCTGCGGCTTTCACCCATCCTCCTCGCCACGGAACCTGGCCTCGCAAGAACAGGCTCACAGAGTGCGAACTAGTCTCCTGCAAGTAGATTCGCAAAATTCTTGCCCAGAATGGCGGCGGGCCATGCATCGACGCGCCCTCGCGCTCTCGCCCTTGACGACGTTCGCAATTTTCACCGCCCCCGCCCGAGCTGCCCCATCCGGCGAGGGGGGATGAGCCGATGGCATCATGGCCACGGGCACCGGGCGCCGTTCCTCCGCGCGCGAAAATTGGCCACGGCTTTGAAAGACGACGGAGCCCAAGCGCGCGGCGTGCCGCCAATCGGGGGTTCTGGCGGACAGCGTCCCGACCAGCAGTACCCCTGCCGCGCTTCCGCATCGATGAACAAACTACCGCGACATGTCTCAAAAAGCATGCCGTCCCTGCAGTGGCGCCCTCGCATGGGCCAGCCTCCGCTTGAAGTGCCTCCTGATCAGCAGGAACCGTGCCGCGCTTCAGCACCGCGGAACAAAGGATCTTGCAAAGGACATATCCTATAGGGGACGCCGTTCCGCCGGTGGCATGTTCCCTTCGGTGTCCTCACCGGGGCCAGGCTCAGCCTGAAGTGCCTCCTGATCAGCAGGGTGCCTCCCGAGGCCGCCACAAGCGCCAACGACGAGGGGTCCGTCTTGACGTTCAGGAGGCGCACTGCGGCTTGCATCGCGGCGCCGTCCGACTTCAACAGCGGAGGTCCTCGGCGGAGGGTGCGGGCGAGGGTCGACAGCGGGAGGGGCGGCGACTTCAACAGGGGGGCAGCGCAGTTAGCGTCAGGACTTGGGGGCCGGCATTTGTGGTACAATGGGTCACTCATTCTGAGGGCTGACGGGGGCGTCATGTCACCGGAGGGACGTGATTATGAGAGGCTGGCGTCCCACGAGTCCCACACGCGGAACTCAGCGCAGCGCACAGAGGACTGGGTGCAAAGACCTGTGTGGAAGCCATTAGCAGCATGGAGCCCTGACGTCAAGCAATTGCGCATTCTTCGACATCATTTTTCCGTTTACCCTCAGGAAACTCATAGGAACCTGCTGGGTTTGTGTGCTGGAAAAACAAGCGAAGATTGCATACCTTGCGTGTAATAATCGACTGCTTGACGTTAAGCACGGCGGTCCATTCTGACCGTCATCTCCGGAGACAGCGCAATCAAATCACCCGTGGACGGGCAGCTGAGCCATGTACACAGCTTTAGCACCAAGCCAATTGAGGGTGCACTGAAAGAACAAGCTTTGCCCCTAGCACGAACTGGATCTTTACAAAGAACTGTTTGCCACGACGACGCCAACGACCAAAACTAACAGCGACGGCAAGGGAAGGTTCAGACGAGCGGCAAACATCCAATCGATCGTCAAGCATGCAAACGCGCTTTTAGAACCTCTCACAAATGCCCCTCAGAGCGCCACAACCGGTCGCAGCCACTCCCCAAAGGTCGGCGAGGTCAGGGCACAGGTCAGCCCCACGGGCCAGGGCAGCCTTGTCCACAGCGTAGCGATACAACACACTAAAGATGCTTCTTTCCGCCTCGACGAGGCTGTGCAGCGACGAAGGTTGGTCACTTTTGGCCAGCAGCACGACCGCACTTGCATGGCTGGTGTACCACCAATACGTATTGAGCGGCAAGGAAAACGGATCAGAAACGGCACAGACTGGCCGCGGCCTTTGAAAAGGTCGAGCGCTATTGTACTCAGGCCGTGGCGAACGTTGCGCGCATGGCCAGGGGATTCAGGCAGCCAGGCTGACTGCCTAGACCTCCGCGAGAGGCACACGCGAGCGCAACCATTCTTACGGCTGCCAGGACGAGTGCAACAATACAGAGTCTCCCCTGGCATTCCCCGCGCCTCCAGTACTTGTAACACCCCAAACACTTGCAAATGCCCCCCATTCTTCAGAGATGCTCTTTTGTTACCCGGAATCTTTCTGCCACACCCGCCGTTTCACCCCCTGCCCGTGGTCAGCCACCACGTAATGCCCCAAGGGCCATAGTCCCATCGAACAACCCTCACTTCCCGTGGGCAGGAACCACGTAATGCCCCACAGGCCATAATCCCATCAAACAACAATGTGGCGCCCCCACGCGCCCCTCCTGGCTCCGTCTCACCGAGGTCCATGGCAGACCGCCAGGCGGGTAGCCCCTTAGCAAGCGCACGCGCCCAACAGAAGCCTGGGTGTTCCTCAGTAACTCAGGTCATTTTTGCAGGCGTGTCTGTCTCACACTGGTAGAAAACAACATGTCTACGATGCCAACTGCGATGCTATTTTGACACAAAATGATGCCGTCACGGTGATTGCGATGGCATGAAAGTGGCTGTGATGGCATCAATTGTGTCGAATGGCATCGCAATTAGCATCGCAGGCAGGCTGTTCTCTACTGGTGTCATGTGTCCCCGCTTGGTGTGTTGACACGTACTGGCATTGTGTTCAGCATCTTTACTGTATTGCCTTGGACTCCTTGGACGTATGAGGAGGCTGTGGTAGTCTATGTCTGTCATCGAAGACATCTTCTTGCATGTTGAATGCCTTGAGGGCTTCTAATGCTAGAATGCTTTCTGATAATTTGGGGGTTTCCCGCTTCATTGAGCGCCAAATTGCTGGATGATAATCAGTGTGGCAAAGGTGATGAGGTTGTCCACATAACCTCTGCACCATACCTACATTTCGCGGGTCGCCAGCTGAGTGATATCTTAATGTAGTAATTTTGCGATGAGCCCCATCTGTTGGCCATCCGAACAATGATCAATAATTCCAAGAAATGTGGTATTTGACGAGTAGCCAACCTTCATGTTCGATTGGTTCTATCGGTGAAATGAGCCATCAACAATAGAAAACACCATCCTGGCGATGCCACCGTCTATATACAACTATTCTGGCACTAGATGCCGCCACCGCGGTGATTGAGATGGCGCTAATTGGTTTCAAGTGACATCGCAGTTGGCATCGCCAATTTGGACTTTTCTGCTGCCGAATACGTTCACCGAGACAGTGCCTTCAGCTAGAATGTGAATGAGCAGTGACGGAAGCTGTGGACTTCAGTCATGTCTGTCATGATTTCACCATTAATTGCTCATGACCCTGGACTTCCATCGACTCGTGCGCACGCCAAATCGGCGTCGCCGAAAAAACTTGCAAGGAGGCTATTGCCTCTGGGGCCCTGCGCGCCACGCTTGTACATGTCGCGATGCGCATAGGCTTGGTTTTTACGCCGTAAAAACTGATCGTGTTTACGTTTTTACGCGTAAAAACAGTTTTTACGTTTTCACGCGTAAAAACATTTTTTACGTTTTCACGCATAAAAATGCGTAAAATACGTAAATACAACGTAAAAACTTCCCGGTGTACATAAGGGCAGTACATACAGACTTACGGAGTCCGGAAATTGGCAGCCAGGTGCCCTGGAAGGGGCAGAAGACGAGTTTTTGTTGAACACCACCATCGCCATTGCCAAGGGCGAGGTGGACACTGTGTTGCGGGTGCTGGATATGGCAGAAGACTAACCATTGTACGCAACTTTCACCATGTAATCTGGGCGTCCTAGGGAGCCGTGAAAACGTAAAAATAGCCGTAAAAATAGACCCTTTTGCAAATTTACGTTTTTACACGTAAAAACGTAAAAGTAAACATGTAAACGTAAACGTAAAAACCAAGCCTGGATGCGCGCACGGATCCATTGCCAGATCGCATCATGGCGTGGAACAAATAGGATGCGCAGGGCACGGGGATGGCTCCCTGATTTTCTTTTCATACCATGATGCCAGGGCAGTCACGGATGGCGCCACAGCAACCCGATGCGGCAGCAACGGAGCTGTGACGGCAAGGTGGTCAGGAGGAGTGCTTAGTGGCCTATGTCCATTGATCAATGGATCTGCTCATGAGCAGGTGCTGTACGAAATGGTGCTTGCCTCACCTGGGAGGCCGAGCACCACTATGAGGCGGCGAATTCGCGGTGATTCTTCGAAGAATCACCAGTGTTCAATTGGGCGCTAGGACGTTTGCCACTAATGACCAATCAGTGATTCGCAATCACATGACAATATTGTGTCAACGGCTGTTAGGAGAGTGCGGAGGGTCGGAAGCACCATGAGTGGTGCAATGCGTCCCAAGTAGGCGACGGCGACATCACGCAGAGATAGGGTGCGATCCTTGGAGTGTGCTCTGGGACAACAACCTGTAAAGAAGCCATTTTGTGCACTGTCCGCTGCATGTCAAAAATCGAGGCCTCTTCGGTGTTTCGTTGTTTCTGGGATGCCACAGACCCTCCGGCTTTGTAGGTGGGAGATTCTTGGCAAATACGAACATCGCAAACTCCACTTTTCAATGAGATTTGTGCTTCTTGCTACATTTAATTGTATATCGTTGCTACATGCTGTATAATAACCGCATAGTCGAGTCAGTCAGTCCAGGCGGTGCTTGCTTGTGGCGAGTTGCCAAGCCTCGTGCTCGATCCAGCTTGTGGTTGGTTGCAGGGCGTTCACGCACCTGGGGCGCAAGCTTACACCCTGCCAGGCTTGCTATTTATGCCGTAAACACAGATCGTATTTACGTTTTTACGCGGAAAAATAGTTTTTACGTTTTAACGCGCCCAAACAGGTTTAACGTTTTTACGTTTTAAGCGTAAAATACGCGTAAAACTACATAAATGAAAAGTAAATACAGCCCCTTAAGGGGCTTACAAGCTTGTACATAAGGACAGTACATACAGCCTTCGGGTGTCCGGGGAGTAGCAGTCAGACGCGCTGTAATAGGCAGAAAACGAACTTTTGTTCCACGCCGTCGTGGCCCTTACCGAGTGAGAAGTCGACTCTGTGTTACGGGTGCTCGAAGAAGTGGAGGACTTATGATTGTGCGCGATTTTTATCGTGTTACCTCGGTGTCCCAACGAGCCGCAAAAACGTAAACACAGCAGTAAAAGTAGCCCCTTTTGCAAATTTATGTTTTTACGCATAAAAAGATTAACGCAAACGTAAACGCAAACGTAAATAACAAGCCTGCACCCTGCGGCGGCAGAAGCTGAGGAGGGTACCTTGCAAATCCAGCAGGGGCTCATGAAATTTAAGCAGCACTTGGCTCCATGGAATTAGGAACCGAGCAGGGGCCCCTGAGGGCTGTCGGGATTCAAGTTGATGTTCTGTGAGAGTCAGGAGAGGCCACCTCTGTGCACCAAGACTGGCACGATATCTTTGCGTGCCTGCCCGCGCTTGCACATGTCAGGACATGATGTGACACGCGGAAATTCTGACAAGAGACCCCATTCACTCACGTTACCGGCCCCGGGCCGCAACTGCAGTGCAGCTGCAGCCGCTCTTTAATGGCACTGGCCAGCAATAATTGGTCGTCAATAAGGGCCAACAATCAATCGGTCCATCCATCGCTGCATCCATAAATCAGTCTACAGCATCAGTAACAACGGAAAAGGTAGATTGTAGGCTTCCTATTTTGCCTGTGGCATATCGCTGTTATGGTGAACACATGCGGTTATAGTTGTTCTAGAAGGACTCCGTGTCTTCAAGACTGCCAGGTGTTTGGCCGTGTACATGGCAACACGTCAATCTCGTCCGGAAGCACGTCACGGCCCTCAGGGGAGGTACTTGGTCACAGTCGACAATTGTACTAAAGGAGCATCTGCGGGCCTGCAAACTGCCCAGTTCCAAATGAAGCCCGCAGAATCGCCCCTGACCTGCGCTGTGGCAACACACTCCAGCACACTTAGTAAGTAACAAATTTTGGACCGAAATGGTGGTCAACATCATGCGGTCAAAGATGCACGGAATTTGGTACAGCAGGAACAGGCTGCTGGTTGCCCGTGACGACATTTCGCCCACGCCCCCCACAGAAGTATACGACACCCGCATGGCCTCCTGCAGCCCATTCCCCCTCAAAAGCCCATCACGAAACGCGCCCCGGTTTCACTTGCCCCCGGTCCCTCGAACGGCGTTGTAGGCTGAGCCAGATGCTGGCAACCCTGATATCTCCCACCGCAGCCCCTGTCCGACAAATCTCACACCTGTCCGCCATCCGAACACGGCATGCTTGCACCGAAGCTTTGGACCAGTCGGCGCCTGCCGAGTGTGACGCTCCCCTTGGCCGCGTTCAGTCGAGCGCGAGGAACCCCGCCTCGCGCCAAAAGCTGCCGAACTGCCGCCCATCAGCCCACCGCCGCCGGCCATGACCGACCGCGGGCAGCCCCACCCCCACCACCCACCCGGCCCTCCCTTGGTCGCGATGGACGACCGTGGGATCGGCATGGCGCTGCCGTCACAGCAGCAGACGCCGCCGTCAACGCCAGCGGCGGAGCCGACGGCCCTGGCGGCGAGGCAGGCGATCTTGATGCCGGGGCCATCGATCGATCGCCAACCGGGGATAATGGTTCACGTGGCTGTGGAAGGGGGAGAGGCGAGTGGGATGGCGTGGGACGGGGTCGTGGGGGCTGGATCGCCGTCATTGGAGGCTGGGCAAGTTCTGCTGCTGGCTTCGCCCGGGCTGACCACCCTCCCGGTGCCGCCGCCTGCGCCGGAGGGAATGCGGGGCCCAGTGGACGGTTTGGCCGTGGGCACCCCTGGTCTGAGCCGTGGAATCGTCTACGAGGGCTCTGGACTGGGGCGGTGAGGGGTTGGCGGGAGACATTGTGTTTGGTAGTGGATGCGTTGATTTGGAAGGGGGGGGAGGGCGTTTGTTTCTGAGGACGGGCGGGTCGTTGCCGTTGTGTTTGGCGGGGTTGAGGGGATTTTCGGCGTTGCCATGGGTCGTGTCCCCTCTGTTGTGCCCCCGGCCTGCGTGTGCACTGCGGTCGCGATACAACATGCGTTCGCGCCGAACTCTGGCCCACCTGAAGGCGGGCTTTGCTGCTGCGGGCGGATGGCTTTGAAACGAGTCGCCCTGATCGTCGTCGGGAGTACCGGTCTGCCCTCCAGCGCCCTGGAACCGCGGGAGGGCAGTCCGCCGCGTTGAGACATCAAGACCAAATTTTCCATGTCTTTTTGTCTCTTGGGTTGTGCTGGATCACGGCGCGAACGACACACCCAGCCTCGGCCCGCCAAGGGCAAGGGGAGAGTTCCACGCAACAGGACCTTTGGAAAGAGAACGGCCTCTGATGATCCGCTTCTTTGCCTCGCGCAGCGTTGATTCTTCGGAGGTTGAGGGCAGCGAGCCCGGCGGTGCGGGCGCCACGCGCCGCGCTGGCGGGCCGCCCGGCGGCGCCAGGCGTCGGGCGGCCTCCTGGCACGCGGGGCTGCGGCAGGAGCCGGGCAGGGACGAGAGGCGGCGGGAGCGCAACCGCCGCGCGCAGAGGGTGTTCCGCGAGCGCCAGAGGAAGAGGATAGCGGAGCTGGAGAGCGACGTGAGGGGGATGCGGGAGGCGGTGAGGGCCCGCGGGGGGGCCGTACGGGGCCGCGGTTGATGGGGCGTCGGGGGGCCGTCATGGTGCAGCGGGGCGTGTTGTCAGGGGCAGGGGTGGGCAAGGCATTACATTGATGGGGCTGACCACCTCTGTTGTAGAGCCGCTGCGGGCGTGACAATGGATCAGCATAGAGGGGCGTGAACGACCCTTCGACCGGCGCGGAACGCCTGTCCTTGTCGCGTTTGGCTGACTAATCGACAGCATAGAGGTGGTGGCCCTCGTCCGGCGTCGGCGAGTTCAGTGCGAACTTCGCAGCGAGAAGTGTACGCCGAAGATTGAGGCCAGCCTATGACTTGCTGCGATGGCTGCGATTTCAATCTCATGGAAGGTTTGGGTCAAGGGCGGATGCCCTGAGCTTTGTAGGCACAGGGTTGAGTCAGCAGCGAATTTGCGCTAGCATTCGATCGCATCGCAGCCAATTCCTTGAAGTTGCCGCTGGCTTTAGGTATGTGCCGGAACTGGAGACGCGTTGCTTTCAATTCGCGTGCTTTCCTGTTCTAGGAGGAATTACAGATGTCCTAATCATTTGCACAGCTGCGCTATTGCTCGCCGTGGGAAAGCGTCCCAAGGTGCTGCTAGGGATGGAGGGTCTGCTTTGTGCAATGCATTTGATTTCCTTTCGCTGGAACGAATGGGCTCATCGCAGCCTGTGTCCGCACCAGTGAAGCCCTCGCTGAAGGGACGAATTGCGCACGCTCTTTCTATCAGAGGTTAGTCATATGGACAAAGGTCGCGATGTGCGCGCCTTCGGTCCCTTGCCTTCTCGGTATACGATGAACGTGTGTGCGGTGATCGAAGCCCACAAAAGAGCTTGCAAATGCAACGATCAGCGATACTTGGGAACTGAAAGTATGGTTGAGTTTGCACTCGCCACCATCTGCAGACATCTGGGAAATTCAAAAAGCACAGGCGATATTTCAGCGCAACGGTGGCCTTTGCAATTCCCATTCTACCGCAAGTTTGCCGATCAGTTGCCAGCGCCGCTTCCCTCGCTTCTTTGGCTTTGCTCAAATTGTCGTGCTCTTTCTTCTTCCAGGTGGTTGCCCTAGAGATCAGGAACGCTGAGCTGCGGAGGCAGACTGAGATATTGAATGATAGCACGGAGAGCAGGCGTGAGGCCTGACTATTAGAAGCCCGCGGGGGGTGCCCCAGGCGCAAGGTAAGGAAAAAAACTTCATGACCATTCATTGTTGAACGAATGAATGTACATTCAGTGTTACTTGTAAGAATGACATGTATCCTTACAAGCAACATGGCGGAACGCCATGAACGTGTCGCGCTTACTCTGCATTATGAAAAATCCATCGCGAACTGCATTATTTACGATCGGAGTTCGCCCCTATAGGGTAGTTGAGTAGCTACTCACATGACAGGAGCGGCCGTGTCCGCCGCTGAAACCTGGCTCAAGAAAACGAATATCACTGGTAAAAAATCGACCGAAGTACATGGTCCTGAAATTCGTGTACCGTGTTACACGTATCAAAATGGTGTAAAAATCGTGTGAACATCGTGTACCGATCGTGTAAATACACATTTGCCGCCGGTACACTGTTGAAATCGTGCAAAACCGTGTGCTTTGTCGTGATTGTCCATGGTGGTAAGGTGAACCACTTTCGTGTACTACACAGGGTTGAAAACTACACGATTTTAGCAATCGTGTAAAACCGTGCTCTGAAGCACCCGATTTGTACATGATTTCAACACGATTTTGTACAATTTTACACCGTGTAAAATGGTCGATTTCTTACCAGTGTACGTTTGCAAGCAACTCCTTTCTGTACAAGTGCGTGGAACAAGCTGCTGTTGTGTACCAATCCCCATGTCCACGTTACCCAATGTACATACGAACATTAGGATGCGGTGGGTCTTCTGCCACATTTTGGTGCGCGATTTCAGCGATTGAACAACAATTGAAGGCGAGAAAATGCAAGAAACAAGGAGTCCTTTGTTTCTTCCGAAGTAAAAATAGGCCATCAATGTACATCAATTGGCAATGAGCAATCGAATATGAAGCTGAGCTGCGTCAGCGAAGTTTAACTCCAGAGACTAACGGCTGATATGTGTGGCCACTCCCCTGAGGTGGTAGCGGTGCGGTGACGGCCAGCAGCGATCCCGCACATCGAAACGAGGACTATAAGATTGATGAATTCAAGAGCGATAGAGCCACGGACTAGAAGCACGTGGGCACAGTGGGTGGAGTGAGTGTTGAGACGTGTTTTGCATACTGGAAACGGGTCGTATATTGGTGTGCGCGTGCGCGCCATTTGGTGGGACCTGTTGATTAAATACGAGCCGGGAACATTGCAGTGCATCAAAAGGAGAGAAGATGATCATTTAAAGTTGGGGAAGAGGGAGAGGATTTTCTTTTTGTTCCATGCTGGCATGGTGGCGACGGCCTCGCGTGGTGCGTGTTTTACTGAGCGCCAAGGCTGCCTCACTACAGTGAGGCAGGGTGCAGGGCTCCCTGTTACGTTTTGTTGAACTCTTCTCTTTGTGAGCCAGTCCGTGATGGTTTGGCGAAGAAGTGTGGCACAGTGCCGATCCGCACACAGAGAGCAGGACGAAGTAATGTCTTCCCGCAACGCCCTGTGTCCATGGACATGAGCGACCAGGGGCGGACGGCAATGGGTACCTCAGGTGCAGGGTCCAGGGCCGCCGCGGTTGACAGAGGCTCAATTAGGGAGAACGATGTTTTGAGTTATCGGATTGATGAGGCGGCTGGGAAGCCGTCGATTAGGGTCGATGCTATCAAACGCAGTGCAGACCAAAATGCGGCACTGAGCGTTTTGGGGCGGCGGACAAGCAGCGCGCTCGCCCAACGTGGCGTGATTTTCAGTGCGCGGCGATGTTCGGCTGAAGGCAGCAGCGAGGTGCAATGCGTAGAAGAAGGGCCCAGTGTGGAGGAACGATCCCCGCGGCGGGGATGCAGATGAACGTCCAAGCGGAAAGTTATATGCACGGGAATGGACGGGGCGAACGAGGAGGGCCGAAGCCCTGCATTGGTCATGAGAGGCCGCACCAGCGGCTTGTTGCCAGTGACCGCGGGTGGGGAGGGAGGATGTCAGCATAGAGGCAGGTTTTCATCGTGGACGTGCACGAGCCACCAGCTGGATTTGCCAAAAAGTAATCATCCAGCGACAGCGACGGCGGCAAGCGACAGTTATTCGGATTCCCAGAGGACTTGTTCAAAGGTTGAGTTGGTGTTGCGAGGACTCGAGCAAGAGCGTATCCATGGGAATGCTTGTCGCGAGGGTCCAACTTCAGGACCACTGGCACAGTGCGCAACGGGGAAGCTGCGAAATGAATGGTGTCTTGGCCGATGGGGAAGCTTTGGTTGTGCTGGAAACTTCCAGAAATGTTGTAATCCCATGCATAATTCTACTCTTTCCTATACAAAACGAATACCCGATCTTTGTGCATGATCTCCCGCTAATTTGTCTACTCCGTCCAGATCCCTGTCGTTTTCTGCGGCAGTCGCCAGCGAGTTGCAATCAAGATGCTTCCTCCCTTCGCCGTCTCTGCGGCCAGATTTTCAGCTTGGGCACAATCCCTCCGACATCAGATTTGTACCTCTGGTAATCCTCACCAAACTCTTCAATCATCATCTGCTCCTCTTTCGGGATTCGTACGAACAAAAGCGCCGCCATGGCTCCCAACACTGCCACAACACCAATAACAATTAATGCGCGTTTGGGCCACTGGCCAGCGTTCGTCACGCTGCAACGGCGCTCCAGAAGCAGCGGCACGGGAACATTGTCGCCGCGCCCAATACACGTCAGGGCAGCGACGCTTGGGGTTCAACTGCATGCACCACTTATTTGTCACATTCCCTCCCTTCCGCCAAGCTGGTGAATTTGGGCAGTGGATGCAAGTGCAGTGTGATGTGCTCGAAGCACAGTTGTGCTCACCAAACTGTCCGCAAGATAGGCGTTACCCCAGCGAACCAACAACTGAAAGAAACACAGAGAACCCCCCTGGCATCAAAAGAAGTGACAAGGAGGGCTGGAATGGCAGTCCACGAAGATAAACGGTAATGAACGACTGCTGCTAGACTGGATGAGCACTAGTGGTGAAACTGTCACATAAGCAAGGTACTCATAACCATAGGCTGCAAAGTCCACAAATTACTACATAGAATGATGACAAACGATTTTTACTGATCAGGATCAAGCAGCAAGCATGCACAAGGCGCCCACCCTCTGAGGATCTTTGCTCTGGCAATATAGAGTTCGAGGACGCTACTCCAAGGCGAGGCAAGCAGATACCGAGTGGAATCAGCATTGCGGCAGCCTAGGCTTTCCAGGCAGTGCCGATATACAGGTTTACATTCATCTTTCGGAACCTTCTATATCGCGTCCATTCAGGTGACAACTCGATTGTAAGGTTGGCCGCAAGGCTAATCATCGACTGAAGTGCAATGGAGCGCCAAATCTCTAATAGGGGAAAGTGTCATGCCATTTGCATCTCCCTATCCTGAGCAAGGCTTTGAGTTCCCATACACGTTGTGGGACAGGGCAGAGAGTTTTGGAGTTCATCGGGATGATTGCACAAGAATGGGTCCCATGGAGGGGAAGAACAGTTCAACACAGGAAGGCCCACCTCCTGCATTTACAACCCAGTTTGGCGCCAGGATCCCAATTCCTGCACACAGCAGGAGTCCGGACGCGTACATCGGATGGCGTACGTGAGCATAGACGCCTGATTTCATCAGCTTGTGCTGCTCACGGAGCTGCAGGAGAACAGAAAGCGAAAAGCTCAAATCATTTCATGACATCAGGTGTTCCACAGCTCCAGCTAGTTGAGCACATGCTGCCTCTTGGCATGTTCTATTTTGTCTCTGTGCCTCTATTCTGTCTCAATTTGTGTGCTAGCCCTGTTGCACCTTGAGACATCTGCACCCTCCCATGCAGTACAGAAAGTTGTTTTACACAGTGCTTGCTCAGGGCGGATGCGCATTTTGCACAACCTGGCTTTCGGTCAGGGCATGTGTGCCACATCAGTACACCTGCGTGCTCTGGACGAGGTTGATGCCATGCACTCACAGTACATAACCTCACAGATGCAGTACTTGCAAGGCACTGTGCACACAAGGGCTCTTTCAGCACTTCTCAAACAGTCACAAAGCAAAGGGTGGTGAATAAAATCAGGGAAATGCTTCACTGTGTGGATCTGAGAATCGCCCCTGAGCCATTCAGTAGTAGGTCCAGGGCTGCTGGGGATAGGTCATGACAGCCTCGAAACGCGAAAATCCAACTTTTGGTTTTGGATGTCGTGATGCATATATGCTGGGAAAGAGCCCAATCCACAAGGAAACCTCTGGCACAAGTCCTGCAGATCGGGAAGCAGCGAAATTGAGAAACATGCTGTTGCTCACAAGCACTTCAGGTTTGTGAATGCACCAACCTGAGAGCACTAGTGGTGCACTGGTGGTTCAAAGCACTGATGTACAAACGTCTGATGCTTGCACCTGTGGACTGGGATTCAAAATTGATTGGGCAGGAGCTGATCAGCCAGCCAGAATGCAGTTTGGAGAGACTGCCTCAGCTGTTAACAAACAGCTGGTAAATAGACAACAAGGATTTAAACATTGCATGTCATCATCTTGTGGATTGGGGGCATGTTTGGTACATGAAAGTCTTCCAAGGCAGAGTTCCAGACCCTACAAATACAGTACTGTGACAAAATGACTCAACAGTCATTTGAAGTGCAAGAAGCGATTCCCCTTGCCTGACGATCATAATACAGGCTCAAGCTGCATTGCTGTTCGCCTTCTTAAATGCCCAGTGCCCAATGCTAGCTGCTAAGATTTCATGAGGGCTCAAGGGAGAGTATCGGCAGGGTGTATACTGCACATCGGAGAACAGCAGTGCTGGCCAACACAAATAAGGACATCCTTTGGCAACCCCACCTGCAAACTGACGGACCACAGACTTCCGAGATCAGAATGGGAGCGAGCAAACAGCCACAAAGCCAACGCAGCTGTCAGGCCTCCGGCTGCAGTCGCCCAGACTCTTGCACCAGGGGAGGCGTAGTTGGCAAAATCCAACACTCTGGTGAGGATGTATATGCTGGGGATTCCTAAGACACCACCATACCACAAAGGCACAACAGCACACTCCAGTCCAGTGACTCGGCTCTTCACGATCTTTGGAGCAACCTGCAGGGGCATGCAAGCAAGGTGGGGTTCGAATCTGACTGTCCTGGGCTTACAAGCAGCAGCAGCAGCAACGTTGTTGCCAGCAAAGCCATAGGTGTGGTGGGGCAGGATGGAGGATCAGGGTTTGTGGTCGCAAGGCTTCCGAATGGTGCTGCTGGAAGGACAATAAAGTGCAGGCAGCGCATGGAAGTACGCAGAAGTGCAAGGTACAACAATAGGAGTAGAACTTAGCAAGGTGCTTGGCTTGTGTAAATCCAAGAAACTGGGACACTCAACAGTCAAGGTGCTATCCTCGTGGAACAAAAGAACTGCATGCTTTTGCCACCTCATAAGACAGTGCAGGACCAATCACGGCCTACATGCTGGCTAGAAAGTGGCTCCAGTGCATTGAGCACGTTGTGTTCCTTGTTGCGCTGTACCAAATTTTGCCTTGTCTTGCCTTAAGGGTGCAGGGATATTGATACTTGACCAGCGGAGACACGTACGTCAAAAGATTCCCCTTGTCAGCGTGTTCTTGAGACTTTCCCTCTCGGGTTCCAAATGCTGTAGAGATGGGCAGTAGAAATCCATGAGCTCAACAAGTTAAGACAGCAAACGGTAAGGAAGGGTTGTCTTACAAACGCCGCATAGATGGTCGACACCACAAGGCCAACGAGGAGCGTGCACGTTGCAGATGACTATGGGCGAAAGGGCATCCAAAATGTTTGTTCTTCCGTCTGCCTATTTGCGGACCCTGCCCCGCAGAACACGCTGCAGCTTAAACCGAGATCGAAAAGGCCCGATTCATCCAAGAACGACCATTAGCGTGACCCGTTTCAGGTCCCTGCCAGGAGGAAGGGAAAAGTGCAAACGACAAAAGGGGCTCGCGCTTCAGACAAGGGGTCTGTGATCGCACCAACGCCAGTGCAACAATCCGCCCCCGTTTGAAGCGACAGCTGGACGGCCGCGCCCAGCGTCGCCCAAAGACGATTCCTCCAGGGCCCATCTCGCGGGCAGCGAAACGTCCCAAAATATAATGCACCAGCTTCTCTCCAGCTTCAACCCCTTTCAAAACAAACGCGCGCGCCTTCCCCAAATCCCCACGCTTTGATTGCCTTGCTCTAAGCGCCACTTTGCGTCGCGCCTGCCACTTCCGCCGCACCCCGCGGCCGCCACGCCGTCCTCCTCACCACGGAAACTAGTCTCGCAAATGTAAGCCAGGCTCCAGAAAAAAGTCTCGCGAGAATTCCTGCCCAGGGTTGGCGGCGCGCCGTGCATCGACGCGCTGCGCATTCTCCCCCTTGTCGACATCGCCATTTTCACCGCCTCCGCCCAAGCCACCCCATCCGGCAGGGGGGGGACGAGGCATCTGTTCTCTCCCCTGGGGGCAATGCCTCCCGACCAGCAAGAACCGCGCCGCACTTCACATCGATGAACAAAGCAGCGCGACATGCCCTACAACGGTTCGTTTCCGACGGACACTCTTCGGCGGCCTCACCGGAGCCAGCCTCCGCCTGAAGTGCCTCCTGATAAGCAGCGACGTCCCCAAGGCCGTCCCCAGCGCCAGCGACGAGGGGTCCGTCTTAACGGAGAGGACGCGCCCCGCGGACTCCATCGCCGTCCCGCTTCAACGCCGGGGGCTCTCGGCTCGTGGGAGGGGCGACGACACCGAACACGAGAGACAGGGCGCGCGGTTGGTAGTTAAGGTCGGTCTTGGGCGTACTGCGGTTGGTGTGCGCATGGGGCGGGCGCAACTTACACCCCAACACCTTGGCATCACGATCATGAATTCTTGGATAACAAGGCAGGGAGGTACCCGTAAGCTTCCTGTTTTCCCGGAAGCCTTGGCACTCACCGCCACTGACGGAACATTCCGCCCCAAGGCACATCCCCAAACTGAACGAGATGGACCGTACGTGCCTGCGCTGAGCGTGGCTCGCTCCATTCGAGCCCGGAGTACCGGAGGACGAGTGTACCGAGTTTTCTTGACACGGGTACTTTTTGAGGGGCGCGATTGGCCGTCATGTACTGCTGTCGAAACTGCGCGGAACTTGCTTGCGGGCAGGGTGGCAGTACCTTGGGCGAGATGATGGCACGTCACTGCCGTCTTGTACTGCGGCGTATCGGACGTCGCGAATGGCACCCACAACACGGCGGCGGCGCCCCCGGTGGGCGGTACAGGTCGCGGTGGCGCCCGACGGTCTCTCAGCCGCGCCCAATGTCGGTGACTTGAGGTGCTTATGCAGCGCGGTGGTGGGCAATGCTGGGATTCCCCAACTGATGAGAAGGGCATCCTCTGCCTCGGAAGGCCGAGCAGCTTCGGCAGCGGGTGGGGATTCTGCGCTTTCTGAGTTGGAAGCCCTGGAACGTTACTGGCCGCCCTGCTAAAACCCGCACAGCTCATGTGCTGGGAGTAAGATGTCGACAAAGAGGAAACATGTGGCACAAGACGGGTGCCCTTTTTGTGCGGCATGCTTGCTTTCGACTACGTTGAACCTGACAACAGAGGAAGCTCACTCTATCTCAACACACATTCGGCGCCCTTGCGGGCAATGCATGACATCCATGTTGACATTACAAACTTCGGCATCTTCGCAGGCCCGTACTTCCTTTCCCCGTAAGGGAACCACCATGCTCGTGAGCTTGCGCTTTCTATATGCAGATGAGAGAACAGCTGCAACGAGTGGCCTGACAAATGCGCTCAGTGACCATTAGGTGTGCCCAATTCAGCTGCAGATGCGAGCATTACAAGCATCCTTGCATTGTATCGGAGAGGATGCTCCTCAACAACTCGCTTCGCAAGCCGAAGGCGAAAAAGTCGAGGGTTGTGTCTGTGGCTTTGAGCAGATTGGCTGGCAACGGATGACATACCGCTGCGATCACTTGTGATGGGTCCAAGGTTGTAGAGGAACATAGAGGATGGCAGTTCTTGCAGTCAGCGATGGAACAGGGCGCGCTTCATTTTCGATTGCCGCCCAGAAGCATCTGCAAAATCAAGGTCATGGTGATGCGCCAGCAGCGACTGCTTATCAGAAATATGCCATGCGCAAGGCACCCCGCGACCAAGGAGAGAAATTGCGGCTGATTTCTGTGCTGTACATCAACAGAAACTACACAATTGACATAGAATCTTTCCGCCTTAGACCATTGTTCAGTTGTTGAAAATGTGGAACAACTGCGCAATCCGTGCTGACTGGTGACCAACTCTTATAATTCAACTGTGTACTTGCCGCAATTGTCCCCAGTCCCAACACATGGCGTGGAAGCTACCTGAGGCATGAGACGGGCGCACCGCGCCGAGCTGTGCAAGGACCAGCGAACAGGAGGACCAGCGTGCACAGATTCAAAACACAGTCCATGGACCCTTTGCCTCTGGAGCATGCGCAGCTGTTCTGGCGGGTCCATGGGTTGACTACTGCGCGCTGCTCAAGTGATGCAATCTACGAGATAGATGCATCCATGCGCTGAGTTGCCAGGTGGCGAATGTCAGGATCTCGTCGTATTCATACCACAAGATCCTGAAGTTGGGCGCCACGTGGGGCGGGAGCGCACCCCCAACACTAACTGAGTTACTGAGTTACTGAGTTACAACACTAACTGAGTTCTACAACTCCAACACCAACAGCCTCCTTCCAAACCGCAGCGCCATCAGTTACTACGTTATTTCAATCCTCCATCTGCTGGTATGGAAATGGATCGCATCAGTCCGTACTCTCAACCGACCGCGGCGCCGCACGCAGGGGCCCCAAAACCTACAACAACAAACGCCCACACCCCCCCACACCAAACCCGGCCCGTAATCCCTTGACATTGCGCCTGTGACGTTAAATGGGGCGGCCGCTTCTCCGCCCGCCGCTCGGCGTACTGTAGCCCGTCCTGCGGTACGCCAGTACACCTGCGGTACAGCGCCCGCGAGACACCACCAGCAGAACCGTCTCGGCCGCAGCGCACTCGCACCCCCCCCCAAGAAAACACTTTTAAGGGCGGCATCGCCAGTGAGTCGCCAGCCCGCCCGGCTGTTTGCGCCGCGCTCCGAAGACGACTCGACCTTTTTTCAACATGTCCTTCGCGCCTGACCAGGCGCCATCGACCCAGCCACCGGTTGGCGACGCGCCTGCGGCGGTGATAATCGTGGCGCCCGTGGCGCCCGTGGCGCCCGCGGCCTTCAACGTGCTGCCCGTGGGGGCCGTCGCCAGCGAGGTGGCGGTCCTGGGGCTGGACGCCCAGCCCATGGCGGTCGACCCGCGCCTTGTGCCAAGGTGGGCGCGCCTTCAGAGAAATTTGACCCCACGGGCCCCGTTCGGCGACGTAGACCTCGCGACTGGCGCCCAAACTTTGGGCTCAGGCTGACGCGAACAAAGTCGATGTGATGCTTCCGATCGGCATGTTTCGGCCTCGCCGGGTCGGACGGGCTACGCCTTGGCTTGGTGGGCGCTCTTTCTCGAAATGCTTGCCGCTTGGTCGCGTTGCTCTTGGTGGCAAAGCGCGCAAATCGACGTCGCCATAGTCGCCGCGATGCTTCCGAGCTGCACTTTTGCGGCTCCGCCGGGTCGGGCGCCCCCGAGCCCCCTCGGCCGCACCTTGCTTCCCGCTCGATCGTCCAGGACCGGCCCGGCGCCCGTAATTGACGAATCCCGCGGATTGGCAGAGGCACGCACCAGGCACGAGGGATGTGTTGCGGATGCCTGTGCAGGGACGTCGCGGACGTGGACGCCGGCGGCGTGGCCGCGACTTCGGCGGCGAATTTTGGCGGCCCCGCGGCGCTGGATGCCCAGACTCTCGAGGAGATGGAGCGCGACGAGGAGCGCAAGGCCCGCAACAGGGAGCTAAACCGCGAGTTTAGGGACCGGCAGAAGAAAAAGATGGCCGACCTGGAGGACCAGTGCAGGACGCTGCGGGATAAGGTGGGACGGGAGGGGGGGCCGGGGGGGGCGATTATCGCGGGTGCGATCGACCGTTGACTTGGGGGCGCTATCGCGCGGCTCGGCCGCATCGCCGCGGCCTGCGGCATTCGTTTGTGGTGGCGGTTTGGCGTCACGCGCTGACGACGCGGATTGGGCGGGGGTATCCAAGGGGGGAGCCTGCGGGTCGGTCAGGTGGCCCGTTGTCCAAGGATGGATGACTGGGCGTTGGGCTGTGAAGTGTTGGAAACTACGGAGGCCGGGCGGGGGCGGGGGGCATTATCAGCTCGGCTTCGCGCTGGCCCTCCGTGATGATGCATTGACCTCTGGGCTCGGTTTGGCGATGGCGCGGACGGGAGTTGAGACGGGGCTGCTGCGGGCGGACGTGGGGCGCGTGGAACGCGGCCGAGAATTTGGGCTGCGGTGACTGGCTGTAATGTGTCCGACGCTGTCAAGGGCTGGCGGGTTGAGTAATTGATGGTCCAGCCCCCCTGGGGATGTTGCGCACGTGATCGGACGTCACAAGTTTGCGGTGTCCGAGGCCCCGCGTTGTTTTGGGTGCGGATCCAAGGTGTTGCCGCTTGGAGGATTCGCTGCTTTAGCCAGCGGCTTGATAACTCCCGTGCAGTCCTAGGAACTTCAAGCCCTGGTGTCCAAGGCGCTACAAGGCTACCCGGCAAGTTGTTGTCGGGTTGTTGGGTTCCACTTTCGAGAAACTTACGGTTGCGTCGCCAACAGTGTGGAGACATCTCGCCGATGCCATGTTCAGTGCGACTGGAGAGGAGAGCATGAAACGGAAATCGGCGAGCCGCAAGTGGTTCTAGTTCGGATGCGCAAGGGAGTAGCAATTGGGAACGCCAATGGGCAACTGAAATTTCGCCCTGCACAGTGAGACACGTTCGTGTGCAGAACGCCTACCAATGGCGAAATACGGTGCAAGAAGCAAGCACGAAAAGCATGTACTACATGTAGTACGATAAATATTTAACACACAAATAGTCGTATTACCAACTTATTAAGTTGGCACAACTTCAGGATTTGATGCCGTTATTGCACAGTTACGGCTATTCACTCAGAATGTACAGCAATGTGACGTTATTTACACATTGTTTGTACATGTGAGCTGCGCGAAATGGTCGATGTTTTGGCTGCATAAATAGGCTGTTCTAAGCATAAATGCTGGGGGCGAATTCTTGCCAGCTGAAGTTCAGCGATAGCATCAGCACTCGGCCAACATCCCATTGTTGGGCAGTCAAAACCCCTTTTGGGAGTGTCGACCGCGCTCGCGTCCTTTCTATTGCCTTTGTATCCTTTCCATTTGCCGTTCCTCTCCGTTTACAGGCTCGAGAAATGGAAGATAGGAATCAGAAGCTTAGGGTGGAGAATGACGTCCTCAAGCTCTGGGCGGAGCACCAACAAAAGCAGAAGGCCGAATCGAAGAGTGAGCCAAAAGACTCTGAGTAGCCCGTCTCTGAGGCCTCTCGCGAGGTATGGATTAATTTTCCAGCGGTGCCGTTCCTGGTTTCATTGGGATATGAGAAAAGGAGCAACACATTCCAAAGACAAAATGGAGAAATTCATTTGAACTGCACAATGCAATGTTCTGTGGCCGAACGTTGACTGTATATCCATTTCAATTCATTACATCGGTGAATGGTTTCTGCTTTAAATGCACAAGGTTCGTTATACAATATGCGCCTTCGACATCAATTAATGCTCCAAATTGCAGAAGCGAAGCATGGACAGCTTTTCCACCAGCAGCAGTTGTGTGACATAACTGCTGCTGGTGCAAAACTTATAACTTACGTGTTTTCGCGGTCGAGATTGGATTTGCGCGTTTGTTATAGGCAACAGCACATCCGCGGATATTAGCAGCACTCAGCGCCTTGAACAGGAGGTTTGCTGCATTCCGGCGGTGTAACCCACGCCGGGGTCCACTAAGGCCACCATAGCATCTGCAACATGCACAGTCCAGAAATCCGACATAGTGCAAACAGCCTTCCCCGATGCCCAACACTGATACCCTCTGGAACAAAATGGGCACGACAACCTGCCGTGGGCATTGGAAATACATGCAAAAAAAGTAAGAAGCATTTGCGGTCTAGCCTTGAACTTATTTCGGTCGAAATGGTGCTGGTTATTGGAATCCAATGAACTGATAACGTTACATACTTCTGAATGAGAGCTTCATGATGCCAGGACAGCTTTGCTGACGCCGCACGCTGAGGAGTCGTCAGGTAGCGGAGGGCCCTTCCGAACAGGCTGGAGGAAATTCAACATGCCGAATCTGATCAAGCAGCAGAACAGGTTTCACAAATATTGTTTGTCTCGGGATAAGAATCGGGGATCGGTCCCGTGTGATACACGGGATTGCAGTGTTGACTTTTGCTCATTCTTTGGATCGCTGCCGCATGAGATCAATGGGTCACAAAGCCAGTTTTCTTATTCTGCGGCAAGGGGCTCACTTTAAAAGTGAGAAATTTTGCCAATTCGGGAAGCATAAAATTTAGGGCGACGCAGTGCATTCTTTTGATCATCCATCTTGTGAGGTGGATGGGTCTCGAAATCAATTCTGCTTTCCGCGGTGAGAGACTCTCTCAATAGTGAGGCTCTGCCATGTTCTTGGAATAAGAGTTTCGGGCTGGAAGAAGGTGGAGATAAGATAGGAAAGAGAGGTGTAAAAAGAGAGCGGCTGCGAAGGAAGGTTGGTGAGGCAGCTACCGAGTTGGATTCAATCAGATTTAGCGCTTTGCGCGCCAACTGCGTTTCCCGCACTGTCCACCTAATGGGCTGGGCAACGCCAGGGCGGAAGGCACGGTTTCACAGCTTGAGTACATTATGATGGAGTGCAATAATTGGGCAATTCTTTTGTATTTGTGTTCTTGGCCACGTTGCGTGCATTTAAGGTTCGAATTTCATTATTCCATTTTCTGAATTCCTGCGGCTGCCCGTCGGCCGCGCTGTCACTGAGCTGCTTGGAAAGCACCCGCACAGCTCTCGGCATTGAGGAATGCCCCGCTGAGTAGCGGGAGTGCGCTGCCATGTGCTCGCAGATTGCACTCTCCTAATTGGGCAATGGACCAGGGCTCCTTTTGTTGCTGCAAATAGACACAGGGTGCCATTACTGAATTCAGATCCAGCGCGCTGGAGTGCTCGGGTCGCCCCTCGCGTTGGCCCGCTGGCAATGGTGTGCACCGTTAAGTCGCAATTTGTGCGGACAGAATGATGCTTGCCAGATGTGGAGCAACCTCGACAATCCCCAGGTTGGAGGGGGCCGTTGGCGGCACCGCGGCACCTCGCACAGAACTCCAACGCGGTGCGCCCGCGCGTTCCACGGAGGCACACGCCGCCGCGCCGGCCCACCGTGTACCGTGACTATACCGTATTTATAGTCACCGTAGAGTCATCCTATCGCCACGGTATAGTCGCCCGCGCACTTTGCGGCGGAGCAGCACGAAGACGGGGGCCAAATTCGGCGCCGCCTCCCTGCGCCCGCGATCAACTTGTCGTATCCGGGACCGCACGCGTACCGGCGCACATGGCGTGCGTGGCAAACACCCCCACGACACGACGTCTACGACAGCGCCCCTTTCCCCCTCGCCCTGCTCGCGCAGTACCTCGCCAGCGCCAGCAGCGACGCTTTAGGGCGCGTACCTTGTGGCGTCGCTGCGGTGGACTGGCCTGTCCGCTGCGCTCTGCCGTATGCAGTACCGCCGGGGGTGCGAACTCGGGGCTGCACCGTTTTGGGGCACCTGCCACGCGACTGGCGTGCCTGCGAACGAGACACTGAGCCCCGGCAGCCCCCCCCCCCCCCTCCGCCGCTGTACGCCCTCGGGAGCAAGCCTCCAAAGCGGGCTCGGCGCGCGTCGCCCGTGCCCGTACCTCCACGTCGTTGGCTTTTCGTGTCCATTGTACGGGAGCTCGTACTGGGCCACTACCACGTGACTAACCGGTACGCAGGGCCCTGCACGAGACGCGTCAGTTCGCATCGCGGCCATTGAAAGCCGGGCGGATAAGGGGCCGTCATGCTCCACCGCCCCGAGATCCACCGCCCCTGTCCCGGCGCGCGACACCCCCCCCAACGCCAACATGCACGACGTTTGACAAAGCATGTCGTTCGGCGCGGAGCGCTCCGCCCAGCCGCCGCCCGAGGACGCCCAGCCTTGCCAAATGCTGCTGCTGGCGCCGATCTCCGCCTCCGGCGCGCTGGAGCTGTGCTACCTGGGCGAGTCCCCCGTCGGGGGCCACGAGACGGGGCCGCGAGTCGCGGTGGAGCCCTACCGGCCTGTCGGAGAGTGCGCGCCGGGCAGCACGTCTCGATCAGCGTGAGTCACAACGGCTTTTTTCACGCAGCGAGGGCTTGAATCCCGGCAGGGGGTTGATCGGCTGGACCAGAGCCGAGCAAGCCTAAAGTGGTATGCGTGAGAGAAGGGGGGCGGGTTTGTCTGCCTCGGGTAAGGGATGAGCGTAAGGTTGAGCGATTCTCATGTTTGAGTATCTTGAAACGGGGTCAGCGAGGGTGGCGCTGGCGGGGGCAGCGTGCGCGGCCGTACCGTTTGGCGCGGCGTGGGGCTGATGATGGCTTTGTGTTTGTCGCGGGCAGTGGCGCGTCGACGGGCTGGGAGGCCAGCGCCGGGGGCGGCGGCTCCGGAGGGGGTGCGGACGAGCGAGGGGAGCCCTCGGGGCCGGCGCGCAGATCGAAGGCCGGGGCGCTGGCGGACGCAGAGAAGGATGAGCGCCGCAAGGCTAGGAACCGCAGGTCGAACAAGAACTTCCGGGAGCGGCAGAAGAACCTCATCGCGGCCCTGGAGGAGGAATCGCGGGCGCTGAGGGAGTCGGTGAGGCGGGGGGGCGGGGTTGGGGTGGTCGCGCGCGGTCGCACGCCCGTGATTGGGGCTGAGCGTTCCTCGGCGGCGTGCGGGCCCGGCGTCACACAAAGCGGTCGCACGCGAACGGAAGGTGTGACATAATGGGGGGAAGATGTTGCGGGCTGGCAGAATTGCGGCGCGTTTGGCGCGACCATCCACGGCGGGCTGCGGACTCTGATGCGGGTTTGGTGGGATTTGCGCCGATTAGTGTACCACGGAGGGTTTCCGGAGGACCCGGTTGGCGCCCTTGGGCGCCGTGGTTGGCGCACGTGGCCGTATCGCCAACGCGGTACGGTCCCGGTACCGCACATGACTGCTGGCGCGGTACAGTTGCCTCGCTGGCTCGCAAGAGTCAATGGTTACTGATGGGGCGTAAATGGTCGGCCTGCTGTACGCCTGACACCCGATTTCCGGGGTGGGAGCGCAGTCGGTGCTGCAATCTTTTGCCGCGTGTCGTATACGACTTTTGCCTTCGCTTCAGTCGGATCTCGCTTCGCATCGGGATGGCTCACGTAACGCACTGAATCGCCTAACGGACAGAACCGTATCGTGTAGATACGGCCGCAATCCCAAGCCATGTCGGCAATGATTTGGGTGCAAGCTGCCATCAAGCTACAACTGGCGTTGGTGTGAAATCAGTTTGGCTCAAAAACTGCCCTCGAAATGCGGCTAAGAATCACTAGCCTTTGTACCAAAAGCATAGCTGAAAAAATGAAGTGGTTTACATGGATCACTGGAACAAATGGTATTCCAAATAGTTTTCATTTTGTTACCTTAGTGGTAAGAAGAAGTCAGTTCATAAATACTCGACTGGTTTGATTCACACCCGCAAATATACACCATAATTTGGTTACGATTTTCAGTTTATATAGCCCACCATGCTTGTCGTGTGGCGCACTGCGGCATGGATCCACATGTATGAAATGTGTGTTTCCTCTGCCAGCACCGGGTGCCAACAGTCGCCGTGGCTCATGTGTACCGCCTGTTTTGTTTTTTCGCAGATACACAGACTGGAGACGAGGAACGAGGAGCTGAGAAGGGAGAATTCTGTTCTGAAACTCTGCCAGGAGCGCATGGGCCTCAGCGACGAAGGAGGGGCCCTGGCGCGGTTGATGCCCGACCCCACACACGGAGACACAAGGCGATGACCACAAAGCAGGCCTCGCCCTATGAATGGTAATGTTTGGAGCACGATGCGTTGTAGAGACCTTCGCAAACTAGAAATGCAAATGTTTTGAATGATTCACAGGAGCATCAAAACTGTCTAGGAGTATCAAGAAGCCGCTAACAAGTCGTATGCAAATGAGAGGGGCCAATTGGGGTTGTCCACGGGTGGCCCAAACTTGCGGATTGGGCGTTGTCTCACATGATGGCCCTTGCCGCACACTTCTGCATCCAGCAGGACTGAAGATGTAGAAATTTGCAACCAAAAAACGTTTAGAATTTCACCTCAGGTTGCGAAATTGCCAGCGAGGCATGGACCAGGGGTCGTGCAGACGCTTTGCGCCATAGCCTGCTGCGGGGAATAGAGTTTGAGCGGAATGTTGGCTTGGTTTGTTGCTCAGGCTGATGATGGTCCGAGAGCCCGATGATTCGCCCCTCAGCCAGGTCGGCGGTGCCCCGCACAGTTGATTTCCGACCAGGCAATACGGAGCTTTTTTTTGTTGCTGGCGCCGACAGCCCCAGTCAAATCTGCGCTTTGGGATACTTTTATGGCTGGGAGAAAGGACTGGTGGGAATACAGTTGGAAAGAGAAGCGGTGCGTGATTGAGCAAATTGAGCGTTCCTCGTGCCACAGTTACAAAGGAGTCCTATTTTGGGGGAAGTGTCGGCATAGAGAAGAGCCGAAAATAATTCAGCAGTGGTGCTGTGTGTGAAATTCCAATTACATCCAGCCACCAGTGGTGCTGTGTGTGGGATGCACGTTTGTCACGGACGAGTGCTGCAAGAAGAGTTGACAGCAAGTCAAACTGGATTTCCTTAGCAGATACTTTTCCTTTTGTTCAATTGTGAAATGAAATTTTGCCCCTTCGTGGTGGCGTTGTTGCTGCTCCATGATTGGGGGTGTGAGGTTGCTGGTGTGGGTGCATGGCGGCCACTGGCCTGTGGGTGACCCACCAGGGGCCACCTTGGGTGATCCATTGCTGCTGCAGAAGCTTGGCAAGCTGGTCGAGTCCTGAACTCGAGAATGGCAGATTGAAGTAAAGCATCAAAATACAGGAGAAACGGCAGATTGGTTAATTGGATGCCCTTGAAGTTGATATGGACGGGGCTGTCGAGATGGCGCTGTGCTTTCTGTTGTAACTCTAGCTTTCAGAAGATACTGGGGGCAGCGATGGCCTGTGGCGGTCATGAGTTTGGGATTGAAGGATAGAATCTATCCGATGTCATAAAACAATGGTAGGAGTGGATGGGCGAATTGAGTGCCAGGGATACCAATGTAGTGTGTTGTGCGAAGGTCGCACTATGCTTGCCTTGGAGGGTGAAGAATATGGAGGAAAAGGATGGGCGAGCTACACAAGAAAGCTGCGGTGAACCCCAAATTCCGATTTCCTTGGCAGATACCTGATGCCCACGGCGGCACGATATTGCACCTTTTCTCCATTACGAATCCTTGCTCGCCAGTGCCCAGTGGTGCCTTGGCCTCCCCAGACACACACGGGATGTACGTGGCAGCCATGAGCCCAGCACTGCACAGGATTGGGCAAATGTGGGACGTCATTTTGCCTGTTTATTAAATTTGAGCTCAGACGCACACTTTCTTGGAAGAGTGTATGCAGGGGGGCAAATAGGAATATCACTGAATGAATGAAATGACAAATGGACAAGTTGAATGGCACCCATGCTGATGGATATGGGAGCACTTTTGGGTCCCTGCGACGAAGGTCTTCAACTGTTTACGAAGCATGTTGGGGTACTTTGATATAGGACGGGTGCACGTCATGGGACACCTGCTTGGCTCCGATGTATTTAGACGTCGGTATTGGGTGCAAACTAGACCACCACGCCGCAGTCAATGGTGATAAAATGTTGTGCCATTTTCGTATTTCTGGCCGCTTGGCAGCCGAAACGTGGCGACAGCATTTGCCTGAGGGCCTGCTGCTGGCTTGGTAGGGCCGGGGTCGAAGTTATGTTGTCCACAGGAAGGAAGCAGTGGGGGGAGGAAAATGCGCACCGACCAAAGAAGGAGGGCAGCATGTGAATGTCGTTAGATATTGCGGACTTCGGAGCTCCATGAGGCCGTCCGTGTTGGTCAAAATAAGCGTGCCGTGGCGGAACTTTGGAGACCCTGAAATGGGATCTTGACGCAGCAGGGGCGCGTGATATGAATTGAGGTACAGAATAAGGAGACGGTGGCGCCTCCTTTGGTTTCATGCGTGAGCCATTTGGCCCGTGTTTTGGCCTTTGTTGACGATGACACGCTTCGGAATGTGTTGTGCACTGATTTTAGTGATCAGAGCCATCGCGCAGTTGTCTGCGCTCAGGAGGGTCCAGTAGCATAAAAATTTTGTGGCCCGCTGGCCGATGGTTGCAAAGAGTGCACAGGTTCAAAGCGCTGTTTCCTGGGTTCCTGGGCTGGAAAGGCTGGAAGCGTGACCTTGAAGCAAGGCACCGACGAGGAAAAGCTTTTGGCATACCGCAGACAAACGACTGCACGGGGGGTGGGACCACAATGGGGGTGTGGACGCATCAGTTGCGCTCACAAATTAACCAATGCGATAAGCATTACTGCTCACAGGAGGGCGGAAATACCCAACAGCCAAACGAGCGGATGGAGGTAGGTCGGCGGGGGCCGACTGCATAATGGGAGTGGGCCTTGTAAAGTATATGCACAAATTTTGCTGCGGCAGAAATGAACGCGTTCTCTCATTAGCTCAGGGGAGAACCGCAGTTTCAATGCTGCGGCAGGAGTGCCCGATCATTTGGCGCCGAGATCTCTGCTAGTTAATGTGATTGATGTGCAATTTTTAACTCTAGTTGTCAGTTGGAGGCAATTATTTCTGTGCGCTCCGGAGCTACTGCAAAGTCGAAAGCCTGTGCCGTCAACGCTCGAAAGAAGGTACTTTCAGCCCCTGATGCCGTTGTGAGATCCATGGCCGCCGCTCCGTCGTCGTCGCACAACCATTCCCGCCTTGCGGATCTCCTTGAGCACACCACTATTTACTGACACACGAAGACAGTAAGTACATTAGCAACCTGGAACGGTGCCGACGACCACAGAACACACCAAACCAGGCAGCTAGCTGAGTTGATGGGAGTTAGCAGTTGCCAAGAACAACGCAATCCAGGCCCTCACGCCAATCCGGGGACGTTGAGCAGTGTTGCTGTAAACAATGTGGGGTTGATACAGTGTTCAACTTCAGCCCAACGCTCCTGTTTGCCCCTGGCGCCCCAAAGACATGTCGGTGAACCCACTCAAGGAGAAATGCAGCAAGCAGGCAGGATATGCCAAGATAAGCCGCTTGCCTGCCGTGGCCACCTGCAATAATCATCCTAGTTTTCCATTGCCATTGAATCAGTAAACCCAAGAATCCGCGTAAGTGGTTTGTGTCAAAGGTGACGTCGGGTGGCTGTGCCGATGGCTTGAATTGCCTGTAATTTTCAAAAGGCCGCCTCTGACCTTGCATTTTGGTATGGGTTCCACGATAATGTGGGGCATGTAGCAACAGCCCCAACGTTTGAATTTGGTTGGGCTTGGCGTCGCTTGAAATGTGGCGAACGCTGGACAAATGAAGAGAAGATGTGGGGCTACAGCTGTAGTCCCACGTCTTCTCCGAAACCCCTGCAGGGTTTTTGGACACGAGGGCGATCAGATAGTCTAGGCAGCTTTGCTATTGATGCCCTAGCTGTTTAGCGATGGATTCTGACTCAGAATTTCTAAGGTTGTACTTTGCGCCGGACTCCGCTTGCTCCAGAATTTTCCCCAATGCAAGAGCGCATAGCTCCTGGTTTTAAGTAATGCATTGGCAAGGATTGGTTTCGAATGGGCGCATCTGCCCCTCAGTGATGCCCGCTCTCCCTCCATGAAGGGTTCCCTCAACCAGACGACAATAAAAGCGCAGACTTGCATAGAACTGCTGGCTGACTGGCCAATGCCTCAACTACGCCTGATTCACGTATGCCAGGCGGGCAGTTCAGCTATCATACTGAACGCGCGTCATATACCCAATGGCTCCAACGAGGCCACGCGTGCACCAGCCCTGTCAAGGCCGCACTAAGAAAAACGAGCATGTGGCATTCGGTACGAACATCCGACATGGGCCTCTCACGCATGAGGGATTCCTGCCGGAGTAGCCAACCGTAGGCGCTTGAATTCCCCAGGTTAGATTGGTCCCCGAGTCCGCCAGCGCCGGTCCGACCATGGTTCCCCCAAGTAAAGTAACAAACTTGTGCAGCAGGCAGTTTTCTAGGCTCATGATTCCCTATGGATGTGTTGACCAGGTCTCCTTGTTGTGCTGTGGTGCGGCTGCACTGCAGCAGCTGCTAGCAAGTGTTGCAATGAAACAGCCCAACAATTGCAACAGCGCCGTTGAAATGGCTGTTCAGCAATTGCCGTTGCGATGGAATCTACGGTGTTCCAGCCATATGTGTACGGTGTGTACGGTGTTCCAGCCATATATTCCTGTCCTCCCCGAGCTTTCTCCCATGATCTTCCGTGTCTGCCAATTGCCATCTGCGCTGACTGCTACAGCAATTATGTACAGTAGCTTTTATACAGTATTAAATGATTCAAACAATTGTTAAGGAAATAACTATAGCAATTGTCGGCATCTATTCATACTACTCTACTATGAACAAATGCCGTCTGCGGCATTGCTGCAGAAGTCCCATATCACTCCGTGTTCCCGTGGCTGCAGATTCGCGCAAGGCGCTTAATTAGGCTTTACGAAGCTGCAAAATTTTGGGTGAGCAATTACCTGATTCCGAGATGTGCCAAACAGGAAGACTCCCGTTTCTGTTAATATCCCATTACGAAGTAATAATAAAGATAATTATCTGCGTTTTGGTCCCTTTCTATTGAACGTTTTGTGCACTGAAAGCAATTGAGCACCACACTGTAAAATGAGCTGCGCATGTTATAGGCATCACTGTAAGAGCTGTCGCTATGTCGATTTTGGTACGCTTGCCCTCAAACCAACATCGGGGGAGATCCACACCTGTGATGTCAACGAACTGCCGGATTTCCACAACCAAGTTAAGCTAAGAAGAGGTCCAAATCACATTTGGCCTGTTCGAAATTCTACTCATAGCGTTCAACCAAGGCTTTCAACAATAGCGTTCAACCAAAATTTGTGGGGCGTTTAAAAAGTATAGAAGATTTCTCAGTTGTTTTCCAATTTTTTGAAACATTTTTGAGCGTTTTCGGGCATTTAGTATTTCTAGTTGACAGCCTCCAGGGCTGTCCCCATAGCCTGTCCGCGCTAATCAATTGGTCGACTGCCGATTTCCATTGAAGCCAAGAACCGCCAGTAATAGCCACCATCGCTATTCAGGCTTGTCAGTGTGACATGCACAGATGCTACGTACGGTTTGATGATAGATGACACGTTATGTACAATGCGCTGACAAATAGGGCGCTAACTACAGATGTGATGTGTGGACAGAGCGGACAGGTGGTTGCCTTTGAGTATCAGACAAGCAGCGCGACGCCCTCAGTATGGGGGCTTCATGCATGATGTGCTGGGAGGTGGACGACACAGGTTCGAGATTGGCGTCTTGTGGGAACATGGCGTCAAGGAGACCATCAGACGGCAGATTTCTGCGCGCTCTTCACAAACAACTCTGCGCGCCTTCGAATGAAAGAAAGCAAAATGGGCACAATCCCGGTCATCAAATCTCACTGTGCAGTTCTTGTACATCCTTGCTGTACTGACACCAGCCGCCCAGACTCGTGCTGCGCACAGCGCATCACACGTCACAGCCCGAGCATGCCTTTGCCCAGATTCCCAAGCAAGCGGCAGCGTCCGCCCCCAGCGCCAACTGAGTGAGGCGGTCCCCCTGCCGGCCGCGCGGGCGGATGACTTCAGCTTGACTTCGAGGGGACAGCTCCGCGGGGCGCAGCACGCCGCCCGAAAAGTGGCACCCGAGGGCACCCGCACTGCGCCACGGAAACCTCGAAAGTGCGCACACCGCCCCTTCGGCATCCGCCGCGCTGACTTTGCCCATCCCAAGGGCAGCTGGAACGAACCGCGGGGCAGATCGGGAGGTCCGGAGCTGGCGGCAGCCCTCCGCGCTCATCTGCTCGCCTGCCTGCGTTCTTTTGCGCCGCTGTGCGCACGTGGGCCTTCGGCGAAATTTGACCTCGCCTTGACCCTGTTCTGCCTTCGCCGAGATGGGCCTCTGAATTTGGGGCTCGCGGATGCTCCCGCCGTAGGCGCCCGCGCTTTGACGGCGCAGATTTCTTCGTTTTCGTTCTCATCGCGAGCGTCGGCGGGGCGATTTGCGACCGCCCGGCGCATGGTACCGAGTCCGGTCGCGGGCGTCGCTGAGCGCCACCGTCAGGGTTGCCCAGTCGACATTAACTTGTTCACCACGTGGCCCGTGACCTCTGCCTTGCGGGACGCGGGCGCCGGCGACTGGCGCGCCCTCCCTCTCCAAACGCAACGGCGATCAATCGTGCAGTCGGCCGATCGTCGCGATTTCTGCCCTGCGTGTCCGTCCCGGGGACCCCCCTTTCCCCGGCACGAAGGGCGCACCCCCTGCTCACACCCCCCCCGAGCGCCCCGTTCAAAACCCCGCGCCGGCGGCCCTCACGGAATCTTTCCTCCCTTGCCGCGCAGGATGGATCACTGCGATCTGACCCTGATGGCCTGCCAGCACTTCTCGGCTCGGGACGGCTCTCGCCAGCGCCCGCAGCAGCCCGTTAGGACGCTGTCGGCACCGGCGGGCACCAAGAAGGCGCCGGAGCACGAGAGCAACCCCCTGCGGCACTGCGTGCAGTTCCTGCTGGGACGCAGGCACGCGGCTTGAGACCGCCCCGGTGAAGGGGACGGGGCCTCGATCTGCGTTCAAGAAACCCCTGTTTCCGCCCGCGGTGGCGATCCTTTGAGTGTGCGCGGAGAAAAAGTGGCGAAGCAATTCGGTGGTGTACATTACTGTGGTGTGGGACGGGAGTCGGTCGCGGTCGCACGAATGAGGCGCCCCTGCGGGGCGTCGCCGCTGCGAGCGGGCTGCGCGTGCAGCGCCGTGCAAGTTTTGGCGTCCGCTTGGACAGATTGGGAAGATGGGGTGGGTTGAAGGTGACGGAATAGATGTCGCTGGGTTGGGAGGGCTGGGTGCTGTCATTGGTGAGCCAGTGTGAATGGAATGGGGCCTTTTGAAAGAGAAGATGGCCCCTTTTGTGTTGTATGTGAGACTAAAAGGCAGTCACTGTGTGCGAAGATACAATGAACGGTGCGTTACGGGGAAGAGAATCGGTTTTCTTTTGGGTTGTGGTGTTGTGTGTGAGACTAAAAGGCAGTCACTGTGTGCGAAGATACAATGAACGGTGCGTTACGGGGAAGAGAATCGGTTTTCTTTTGGGTTGTGGGGCTGGGAAGTATCGTGGGCCGCGAAGCCACCACTTTGGAAGGACGGTGGCCTTTGAAGGGTACGATGAACTTGTCGCTGCAGGTGAAGATTCAACAACGAATGGTGCTGAGTGGTGCTGTGTGGTTGTACAACTCGTGTTACTGCACCTTGCTTTTGCTCGCCAAGTGTGTGGTCTGGACACCTCTCCCTCCTGTGCAAGTTGGCCAGCTGGGATCTTGAGTGGCCAGCATCGTACCTGCCTGCAAGGCATTGTCAGGCAACAGCTGGAGTGCATGACCCCTCAGTAGTTATTTTGTCATTGCGCCAGTGTGCTTCTGTCCCATCGATGCAACGTGGTTATCAGGTGCTGGAGACAGGAGAGTATGTTGCCGCACAAGGAGTCCTAAACATGCACATGCAGTGCAGCATGTGCCGGACCCTGCCAGTTTTTCCCCCTTTTATTGCCTCACTTTCACCAAATAAACTATTCGCAATCGTGTACTTTTCCCACACGTTCTGCAATAAATCGGACGCTACGTTTCTGCGATCACAGGTCTAGTGTTCTAGAACTGAAACAGCAATGTCATTTTCCCTGCGATGTTGGACGCATGCTTGCATGCTGCGTGCGTTGTATGGGGCAGCTGCTCTGCTACAGGGCGTGTGACAACGTCACACAATCCATACAGCAGTGCACACAACAGTGCGTACTGGTCACCAGCACTCCTTTGCAAAAGCAGCTCAGCACTACGAACAAGAACTGTCAACAGCAGTTGTTCCACTGTAAAAGATGCAGGCAACATGTTCATGTTGTGCCCCACCAACTTGCATGCCAGCTGCTATAGAAAATGGAGAGCCATGCTGAAAAATGAACTCAAAATACTGTGTCAGCGCGATGCCACGCCTGGCACACCCATGGCTGCTTACTCGCATGCTTCTGTGGTTATGGAGAAATTTTGGACGCAACAGATGCGGGGAACAGCTGCTCCTCGTACGTCATTGCTGCCCTAAAAAAAATAAGAGTTCTGGTAGCCTCACCTGCTTGAGAAAATATTCGCATCTGGTCGCAGGACCAGCTGGAATGCAAAGCCCAGTGTGGATCATTACCCTCAAGGCGCCACACTCCTTTTGGCACTGATTGACCCTAAAACCTGACACTACGTGAAAATGGCAGTCTCTGTGTAAATGCTTCGCGCTGCACCCCTGTGGAAATAATATTACTGCCTGCACCAAATCGGTGACTGCTTGCACCAAGTCACGTGCACACTTTGTCCTAACCTCAGTTTTAGGGTTAGGTTTAGTTCAGGGTGAGTTTTAGGGTTAGGGTTAGGGTTAGGACAGGTTTAGGTTTAGGGTTTAGGTTCAGGTTTTAGGTTAGGTTAGTTTTGACGGAGTTGGACATGATGTGCACGTGACTTGGTGCAAGCAGTCACCGTTTTCGTGCAAGCAGTCACCGATTTGATGCAGGGAGTAATTTTATGCCACCCCTGTGCCCCTCACTGGACTGCAAGCCACAAACCCAAAAACCAAACAGCACTACAAAAAACACACCCCAGAAAGGCAGGTACGCTCAACAAGAAAAGCGCAATACAGCGGCCTCGGAAGCCACCACCAACCTGTAAACCAACCACTAGAAGTACAATGCACAGCGAGTCCCACCCCGCCCTGTGCGCGATCTCAGGATGCCTTCACGCGGCAACTGCGCTCGCCTGTCCCGCGCGGCCCTCCCCGGGCCCGTCCCCTCCCCCCCCGCCCCCAGTTGGCCGCGGCGCTCGGCGGCCCCGCGCCACCCCCTCTGCCCGCCCCCCCGCGCCGACCCGCCCGAGCCCGACTTCGCCGAGCGCCTGTTCGGGTCGATCTTCGGGCAGAAGTCGCTCGCCGACCGGGAGCCCTTCGGGCTGAAGCGCCTGACCGCGGAGGGCACGCCCGAGCTGTACCCGGCGGTCACGGACGAGTGGGCGGACGCGGTGGACGGGGACGGGCCGGACGTGGCGGTGATCCGGCCCATGCTGGCGCGCACGCAGCTCGAGAAGAAGGCGCTCAGGCAGGTAACGATCATCGCCGCGGCTTTCCTCGATCACAGTGGTTGGAATGGCGATATCTGCTGTGGAAATTAACAATTGCTGTTTCTCCAGTGAGACGCAGATAGCAGTCGTTGCTGCTAACAGTGCTCAAGCTGCATGCGTGTGGACTGATACAACTCGCTGCTGCCGAAAAGCAGTAATGAATGACCCCAGGATAGGAGCCGGTGTGGGGCTCGCATTTTTGCTGATTGCGGGAGCTGGGATCGTTACAGCGGGGGCGTCTCTGGGGCCTGGGAAGCATGAGGCCGATGGTACGAAAGGCTGAGCAAGGGGGATGGCGCACCAGGCATGGGAGCGGGAATTGGGAATGATCGATTTCGCGCCTTAGATCTTATTGGATGAGACTCAGCCAGTACCCGGAACCAGCAGCAGAAGGGTCCTTTGCTTCACAAGATTCCTTTGTCTGTTTTACAATTGACAAATGGACATCAATCCATCAACCCCGCGCAGTGGATTCATTATTGGTTAGTTGATGCTGCCCAACAGTCTTTCCGTGCGAAGACTGCCACTGATTTCATTGTTCTTCTTGTTTCTGAACTCACCATTTGCGTCCTTTGTGGGGTATCATGCGCAAGTAGACGATAGAAGACGATGCGAGCCCACTTCAAGGCATACCACAGTGTTTGTTGTCGACCCATGTTATGGTGTTTGCCGAGCTGTTACGAACTGTCCATTTCAGCATGCTTTCCCTAGTGAACAACAGGGCTATTTGGGCTGCAAGGCAGCCTTTGTTTCCTTTTGCTCGAAAAACTGAATGCTAGAACAAAGAAAATGGTGCAGGGGCAACCTTCTCAGCAGCGTAAGCAGTGTTTGACTGCATAGCCCATCAAGCCAGGACCACTGAAACGAAGTGCGGAAATTCCCTTAGCTGGTCAAGAGTGTCTGTGCCTTGTAGTGCGTGTGCCAAGTATCAAGTATCAACCATCAAGTGCCAAGTATCTTCCTGTTTCTTGGCTCCAGCATATTTCATCACATTTGAGAGTTCAGGGGGTGGCATCTGGACGCTTGCTCACCATGTAATATCTTGAGATCAAAGACATCTGTTGTGGTTTTTTACTCAAGTTGCATGCAGTTTCAAGGCTGGGAAACTGTCATGCCTCCATCCCTTTCCTTGAATCCCTTTGCAGCGGTGAGGCAGAAATTTTTTTTTACTTTTATTTCATAGCATCCTGAACCAGAAGTTCCAGATAGCCCCACCGACAGACAGGCTGACAGAAGCAGATTACACAGGTTTCTTCATCGAATCTTCAAAAGGGTGCCCGTTGCATGTGACCTCAGCACTGTACATGACCACGTTTAAGGTCACTTTTGTTTTGATGAGGGCAGAATGTTTACAAATTCTTGCTGTTATTGTAATTGATGCTATTATCATGTACTGGCATCAGTGGTAACAACTGTTATGACAATTGATAACAAGATTAATAGTGACATGCTTGTGACCAGGTGTGCATATGATGCCAATCGGGATGGATGGACTGCATCTGCTTTCCATGATCGGCTGAATACCTTTGGCGCGGCTGTGGTGGTGGCGACGACAGAGGGTGGATCTGTGATCGGCGGATACAACCCAAGCGGTGAGCAGGGGGGAGATTTCTGGCTGGAGTGCAATGCACAGCAGCCTCGAACAAGCTTTGTTGATGGGAGGATCCCATGGATGCCTCATAGTTATAAAGGCAGTGCTTTGCACTGTCATGGATATGAATCTGACTATAACAGTGGGGGACATTTTGTGTTCTTGGCCCAAGGTGTGTATGTGCTTGAAGCCAATCCTCACTGATTCAATCAACTCAGGCACCTATCAGGTCCTCCTGTTTTGAGGCATGTCTGGTCTCTGGGCCATTTACTCAGTCCCCTTCACTGGAAGTGACGATGCAGTTTCCATTTCATCACATGGAGGTTGTACGCTGGCCTCAACGAACGCACTGTTGCAATGATGTTGACACCTACACAGTAGCTGGGTGGACATGTTGCATTATTGGATGGCCCTCTTTGCCATGTCCTTCTGTGCTTTGGTTCCAAGTTACCTGTTTGTCGCCAACAGGATGGATCGGCATTGGCGAAAACCGTGACTCGATTGCAGCATTCCTGTTCACATTCCCTGACGGGGACACCACCAAGAGGCCCATCAAACTTCCAAAAGTACGTGGACATCTGCCAAAGGAGGCTGAACTTGCAATTCACTATTCAAATATGTTGTCAATGGCTTTCTTTAAATGAAGATACAAGCTAGTCACACAATCATCACCTCTCTTCTGAGCAGAAGTGGTGCTACTCTTCAAATATATTGTCGGTCAAAAGCCACTACAAAGTCAGGTTTTGTCATTGCCAAGTCAAGTACATAGAAGCTGACTTGTTTTCAGATGGCCACTTTTGCTTTCTTCGCCTTGGGGTTGACTAATGCAGCACATTGCCCAGTAAGATGGGCAACAGATTTTGTATGGTGATTGAGTATTATTGTAAGATGTAATATTGTAACCCGGAATCAACTGCAGTGTTGCTCAAAGAAAATGCAATCCATCAGTTAATGAATCGCTCATTTCTTGTCCCTATCCACTCATCGAGGCATCGTGGCCATGACAAGCTGTGAGACGTCCAAAACTTGTGCTTGGGTTGCTGCTGTCAGCCACACCACGTGGATCAACAGTAGAAGCATTGTAGTTCCTTCCCATACCAAAAAATCTCCAATGGACTCAATGTGTCGCATCTCGCCACGTCCATGGGGGCAGTACTGTCCGACAGACCCAAGGAATAGAATGGAGAAACAAAGTTTCCCTGTGGGTGCCACGCTAAGATTGTTTCGAACGTACAACTAGGTGGGGGGAGCGGCTTTGGCTGTCATCGACAAGCCCTCCTACGGGATTCAATTCGGGGCTGAAGGATTGAAGATCCCTCTGAACGGCGTCGAGCGTATTGCCAAGTGCAGATTGGGGACGTACTATGCCCGGACGCCTGACGGGGGCCGCACGCTGTTCTCCGGATCCGAAGCCTCTGAAAAGGAGGCTGTTCTGACCGACCTCAAGGTGTTTGTGGCGGAGGGTGAGGGTGAGGAGTGGGAGCTCGATGGGATCACGTGGAAGACGAACTGGAAGGGTTGATTGCACTTGCACTCATGTGTCATGTTGGTAAATCTGTTGATGATATTTTTAAAGCTCTTTTTGGATGAATTTCTTTGGCAATTCTTCTCAGTTGACAGTGGGCAGTGCAGGGGGCGATTCCATTCTGAACACACATTTTTGGCACCCCTTTCAGCTCTGCGTGCTGTGATTTCAGGTTGTCTGTGGGCATGTGAGGAAGAAAGATGAGCTGAATTGATTAAAGAAGGGATGTGTGCTTAGAGATGAATCGGGTGTTGCATGTGCGGGCCCCTCTTGTTGCTAATATGCGGGATTTGCACGTGGTGACGTGGGCCAGTACTGTGCCAAGGCGTGTATCGCGCTAGGGATAGGCATGTCAACATCAAGACAAGGACTAGGGTAGGCACGTTGACATCAACCAGAGCATTCAAGTTTCACGCCCCCAGGGAATATGAACGAGACGCGTGCATACAATGTTGTTGTGGTCGACTACCTTTCTTCCTTTGTTCTCTGCAGTGGTGTTGCTGCGTTAACTGGGTGCTTTTGGACTTTCAAACAGGAAGTCCAAGGCCTGCAAGTATTGTGTTAAACACGCATTCCTGCTTGTGGATCGCGAAAAGCAGAAAACATGCTGACATACTGGGTAGCGAAGCACTGCATAAGCGAAGCTGCGTGCAGGTGTGTCTGCAGTTGGTGCCACTGCCCCCGTCGGCGTTTGTTTGCCAGTTTCTGCTTTATGTCTGTCGGCAACCGTCGTGATGCCATCAAGGTCTAAGGGTACTGCTATGTGTCCAAGGACTCCACGAGGGCACGGAGGACAACGGCAAAATGCAATGGGTAGTGCTGGGGGAATTTCACAAGTGCAAATGTTGCAATTTGGTTGCCTGTGTCACCAGTGGATGGGCGTGCCGTGTGTAGTCAGCCTCCCTCCACCGACGAAATAATACCGTATTTCCGCCGGGCCGGGCTCCTTGTCCCACCCAGGTCCACACACACACTGGACCAATACATTACACGACATTGATTGTCCCAATACAACCCGAGGTACCCACAACTTAGTGTGCCCAATCGCTTCGCTAGTAGTCAAGCCAGTCCCATACAAGACTCAGCCCTTGAGTCAGACCCACCACTCCTCATTTCCACGTCCTTAACTCCCACACTTGCCCAAATCAACCGAACATCACCCTAATAGGGGGGGCAGGGCGGGAAGCGAAACAAGATAAGGTGGGGACCGAGGGGTGAGCCTAAGTAGCCTCCCCGCTCGCGCCCGCCAAAGCCCGCCGCTCCCAAGGGCGCCAAAAACCACTGGCCCTCCTTGAACGCCACGGACCAGCCACTGACCCAAGGTACAGGGGGACAGAAACCCCAAGGGGCCGCCAAAACCATTATACTTTAAGCAGCGCTGTCCCAAGTGGGCTAGCGCGCCCGCCCCTCGTCGCCCTGGGCGGAAACCACTTAACAAGATAGTTAATCCCATTTCCGCCGGGCCGGGCTCCTTGTCCCACCCAGGTCCACACACACACTGGACCAATACATTACACAACATTGTTTGTCCCAATACAACCCGAGGTACCCACAACTTAGTGTGCCCAGTCACCCTCAAACACACTGCGCTCCTCCGGAGCAGAAGATGTGGCCATACCTATCATGCAAGTCCCGGGCGGTAATCGTCATCCACCCGAAAAGGCGATAGTCCCACTCTGATGGGATGCGATACACATCGATGTACCGCCAGAGGGCAGCGCCCCGCCAGTCGCCCCAGTGGCGGATGCGCTATTCGGGCACCTCCAAGGCGAAGCAGGCCGACGCCCCACCCGCGCGTAGACCATGGTGATCGAAAGCGCCCGGGTGCAGGTCGGGAGAGGAGGCCAGGAGGTCCCGAAACCAGGAGGAAACCGTGCGGGCGGACGGGTCGCGTTCGCCCGGGAGCGTGTAGAAATGCGTCGGCGTCCCACCCGCATCCGCCCAGGCGCGATCCCGAAAGGCTCCCCAACGCAGGAGCAAATTCACCAGCTCGGGGGCGCCCTGCGAAGGCCAGGAACGGAGGCGGACCGCCGGGTCCGAATCGGGCTTGAGCTTGGTCTTGCGTTCCCGGAAGATCACAACGCCATCCGTCACCCGCACGTCGTCCAACAGAATGAAATGGCCGCTCTGGGCCCGATTAAAGAAAACGAAGTCCAGCAGGGCGGAAACCGACGCCCGCAATAGGAGGAGGTCGTCGGTGTGTAGGCCGCGCTCCAGAATGCGGAGCATCAAGGTGGCCGGCACCGGAGCATGAGAGGCCGCAGGCTCCGGGCAGTGACGACGCCAGGACCGGGTGAGCAAACGGGTCACCCGGTCGAAGGCGGAAAACTGCAGATGGCCGGCGACCTGGTGCACCATGGAAATGGCGGCCAGGTACTGCGGGAGGCTGCGGATGCCCACCCGACCCTCCTCCCGTAGAAACCGGATGTAACGGTAGATCGTGGCCGGGCGGGCGGGGAGGGCCTGGAGCTCCACGGAGGCGCAGAACGCCTGGAACTTGGCGAACTTGGCCTGCATGGACCGCCGCGTTGACTCCGTGTAGAAAGACAAAAACTGCGACTGCATCCAGGCGCAGTCCGATTGCAGCATACCGTCGACGTCCAGCCCGTAGAGGGGGTGATCAGTCGGCATGGCCTCCACCGGGAGCGGATCATCGGGGGGAAGCGCGACCTCCCCGGAGGGTGACCGAGCGCCCGCCCCTAGGGAGGCTTCCGAGGGCGGACATGAAATGCCCGAAGGTTCCACTTCGGCGGAGGAAGGCGGGCCGGAAGAGTCGGATCCCCTGGGCGAAACATCCCCGGATGGCGGGGAATCAGAAGGTCCTCCGCCGCAAGAGTCCGGAGCGGCTGAAACCAAAGCGCGCTCGGCCAATCCGGCGCGACGACGACGGCCTCCACGGCGGGCCGAGCGGCGAGGAAGGAGACGAGCCGGGGAAGGAGGCACCAAGGGGGGTTGCACCAGTTGCTGTCCCCCGTCCAGTCTTGGAGAAAGGCATCCGTCCCCGCGCTCCCCACGTCCGCGTGCAGGCTGCTGTACCTTGGGCAGAGGGAATTCACCGTGGAAGCAAAGCGGTCGCACGACCGGCGACCGAAGCGCTGAGTCAAGCGCTTGAAAATGGCCGGGTGCAGTTGGTAGTCGTCCGCCACCCGAACCCGGGACAGCCTGTCCGGTATGACGTTGTCCTCCGACCGAATATAGTTCGGGTCGAGCAGGAGGTGGCGCGCCGTACAGACTCGGTGCAGCTGACGAAGGGGGGTGAGGAGTTGCTTGGAATGGGTAGTCATGTTGCGCAGGCAATACATGACCACCTGGTTGTCGACCAACAGCTTGAGCCTCGAAGGAAGACCATGGGAAGCAGCCGGAAAAAAGCTGAGAATGGCTCGCTCCACCGCCTGCATCTCACGCACATTGATGTGCGTTAAGGAACGGTCCCAAAACCCCCTCGCGAGGAGGGGGCGGGGCCTCGTCGGGGGAGCAAAGGTGGCCCCCCAACCGGTCAGGCTGGCGTCCGTTGCCAGAGTACCGGCGAAGGGGATTGCGTCGGGGTTGAGTGGACGGCCTTCGCAGCGGCGGATGTTGACCCACGCCTCCAAGTCCAGCCGGGCTTGGGGGGAGAGGATCAAGCGATCCCGCCAACTGCGCTTGGAGCGAAGAACCGCGTAGAGGCTTTGCAAGAAAAATCGTGCCAAAGGAAAAGCCAAATAAAGGGAAATGGCGAGGCCGCAAAAACGTGCCAAATCCCTTGCCACAACCCAGCGGCTGGATCGCAAAATGCGGGCCTGATTGGCGATCAACGTGGCCTTGTCCGGAGGAACCTCAAAACGGCCATGGGCCGTGTCCACAATCACCCCCAAATGCTTCTTGCGCATGGTGGGGGTCCATTGACACTTCCGCTCCTTGAATTGGAGGCCCAGTGAGGCAAACACACCCCGAACCAATTTCGACCATCGAGTCAAACGGGCGGCATCATGCATGGCCGCCAAAAAATCATCGAGATAAGCCAACAAAATGGCTGGCGGTTCCCTAGTATACACGTGAAAGTATGTAGCTATTGAGTCATCCCCGGCTAGGCACCCAAAACGGAAATGGCGAGCAGCCTTGGGGCAACTGCCCGGGGACCTCAAGAAACGACCCACAACAAGCATCAAATGGGTGAAAAAGAAAGGAGCCAACGAAAGGCCAAAAGGGAGAGCTCGACAAGCGAAAACTTCATCTCCCATCCGAAATTGGAGGAAACATTCCTCCGATCGACACACGCGAAGATGATGATAAGCATCTTTGATGTCGAATCCCACCAATGAGTCATTTCGGTGAAGTAAGTGACCAAAGTCACGTAATTTCTCGTAACGAAGGCCCACCTTGCGAAGGTGACGGTTGACCCGTCGCAAATCGATGCAAAGGCGGTACTTCATGACCCCATCTTCCCGCCCCTTCTCCACCAGGAAGGCCCGAGAGATGCGCGAGTTGGGGCCCGGCTCCACTTTGGTGATCGCGCCCGAAGAGATGTAGTCCGCTCGAAGGGATTGCCAGGCCGCCCGTTCCTCCGAGGAGCAGAGCGGGTAGGAGCCCTCGTCGAAGGGAGCCGGCGGTCCACGCGGTCCCCATAGAAGCGGAGTCCCGGAATGGATCCATTGGAGGATGCGGGAGGGGGCGCCGATGCGACGCCACGCCGAAAGGCGTCCGCGGACCCGATTGTACGGGAAATGCTTCACGGAGCCGGCTTGGGAGAGGGGCCCGGAGGGCGAGATCCCTTGTGGGCTTTGGGGCCGGTCGAGGGGGCCGAGGTCGACGGGGGGGAGGTAGCCTTCTTGGCGGCCGCGGTCTTGGTGGCGTGCTTCAATTCTTGCGTCAAGAGCTCCTTGCGCATGCGCTCGATGGTCCCGTCGACGCGAGCGGTGCCGAAGCGCAGTCCGCGGTCGGTGAGGCGGATCTCCGCCTGGATGGCGCGCCACGATCCTCAAACACGAGCCTTGTTGTGCGGCATGGATCTTTACAAAAGAAGAGGCTGATGGAGTAGAGAAACTTCGGTGACCTCCACGTACGAGTAAAGGTAGGGGAGGAGGAATTCTCGAACTGACGCCGGTAGATCGGGATGGGCGGCCACCTCCACGAAGGCCGCAGTCATATCGAACAGCCAGGAGACCGGAGGCGCCCAGCCCGCGTACTCCTGGAAGTAACCGGAGTTGGCGCCCAAAGAGGCGGCGACCACACTCCCCTCGGCGGTGTCGCGGACGTCGAACCAGTACGGCGAACGAGCGCCTACCGGTCAGGCTACCGGGTTGTTGACGGACTGGGGGAGTAGGGCCGGGTCGGGCAACCAGCAGGCTTCCATAGCGGAGGTCGGAATACGGTTGTTGAACCGGCGAGCTTGGTCCCGGCACCACTGCTCCGCAGGGGACGGGTTCATAGGCAAGAACTCGGCAAGAGCCGGAGGTCGCGACCCACTCTGTGGGTCCGGGTTGTGCCAAAGGGTTGGCGCGAAGCAAAACAAGATAAGGTGGGGACCGAGGGGTGAGCCTAAGTAGCCTCCCCGCTCGCGCCCGCCAAAGCCCGCCGCTCCCAAGGGCGCCAAAAACCACTGGCCCTCCTTGAACGCCACGGACCAGCCACTGACCCAAGGTACAGGGGGACAGAAACCCCAAGGGGCCGCCAAAACCATTATACTTTAAGCAGCGCTGTCCCAAGTGGGCTAGCGCGCCCGCCCCTCGTCGCCCTGGGCGGAAACCACTTAACAAGATAGTTAATCCCATTTACCCGGTATTAGTAGGCACCCCCTGTTAGTATCCACACCCCTCTTTGGGGGTCGAAACCACGTTAGTATCCATGACCCGGTGTTAGTATCCACCCCCAAACACAGACAAAAACGAGCGAAGGCACGGATGGTGGCAAGGGAAGACGGCGGCTGGTGTTGGACCGCGTTGCCTAGTCTAGACCAAAACCATGTTCCCTGCGATTCGCACATCGACGGGGACGATCGGGTCGGAGTGGATGTTGCCGAGGGAGAATTTGAAAGAGGGCCTGGGAAAGGCCGCATGGTTGACCGGCCACCGTTTGCGCTCTCAGCGCAGGATTGCAGAGCATCGACCGATGCCGCGGGGCCCAATCAAAGAAGCGGTCTAGAAATCAAAGCCGCCCTATTTCTGGATTGAGTTAACCTGCTCCCTAGCCGGCCAGTGTGAGTTCTGGCCTGCCCCCTGCCAAGGGCGCCCCAAGCCCAACGCAAGCAATGGGCAGGCGACGGCGTTGGTTGGGGCAGCTGCCGTTGTGAAACCCCGCATTTCAAAACTGCCTACATAGCGCTGCTAAGGCCGGGCCCATCCACAACTCGCACATCATAGCTACGCACATACTAGCTACCAGGCCACAAAAACAATCACAAATCAGATCAGCCTTCCCAGCCGCCATCAGCCCCACGCAGTGCCGCGTTTCAAGCTTATCATTGCGACGTTGCACCCCAGCGAGTTGAGACCCATATCAATCCTCGTTCTTTGCATTGCAGAGGAAAACGCGCCTAGAGCATTCCAGCAAACCCCTAGTGGCCCCAATCGCCAGTCGCCACCACCTGATGCAGCCCCAAGTCAAGGCCGCCAGCTCCTGTGAAGAGGCTGACAACATTCCGCACTCGCATTGCCATTCTTGTCCATTTCTGCGCATTTCACAGCCTATTTATCAAAAATTTTCTCTCTTTGCTCTGGGATCAGGGGTCCAAACCGCGTTAGTATACATGACCCACTATTAGTATCCACCGCTCATTTGGGAGGTCCAATACACGCCTACTAATACCGGGTAAATACGGTATTACTGCCTGCACAAAATCGGTGACTGCTTGCACCAAGTCACGTGCACACTTTGTCCTAACCTCAATTTTAGGGTTAGGTTTAGTTTCAGGGTGAGTTTTAGGGTTAGGATTTGGGTTAGGACAGGTTTAGATTTATGTTTCAGGGTTTAGGTTTTAGGTTAGGTTAGTTTGGACGGAGTTGGACATGATGTGCACGTGACTTGGTGCAAGCAGTCACCGATTTGGTGCAACCAGTAATTTTATGCCTCCACCGACTCTGGTCAGGGCGGCCGAGTGGGTCCAGCAGGGTGCCACTGCCTGTCGTGACATGGAATTAACTATCTTGTTAATGGGTTTCTGCGAAGGGCGACGATTGGGAGGGCGCGCAACGGCCAGGTCGGGCCGTTCCGCCTTTTGGACAGTTTGGGGCCAGTCGTAAGCCGGTTTCTGTCACCCCTGTACTCGGGGTCAGTGCTGCCCGACGTATCCAAGGGAGCTTGGGTTGAACCTTGTACCTTGGGCGCAGCCAAGGGGACCGGTCAAGCTGGCCCTTGGGTTTGGTGGGGAGTTTGGCGGCAAGTGGGAGTGCTATTTCAGGCGCGACCCTTGGCGCCCCCCTTATCTTGTTTCGCTTCGCACCAACACTTTGGCACAACCCGGAACCACCGAGTGGTTCGACCTTCCGGCCTTCACGCCGAGTCCTTTCTGTATGAACCCCAGCCCTGCCGAACAGTGGCTGCGGGCACAGGCGCTTCGTTTCAACCAGCGCCTCCCTGACCGTCCTATTGAGGTCACGTGGGTTTCCGACCCCCGGTTACTCCCCCGCTCAATCAACAACCGGGTCGCCAGGCCGGACTTTACGTCTTTCCCGGCCTGGTTCGACGTACGGGAGACCGGCCAGGGCCAGACCGTCGCCACGGCCTTGGGACCCAACTCCGGCTACTTCCAGGAGTATGTGAGCTGGGCGCCGTGGGTCGCGTGGCAGTTTGACTTTGCGGCGTGCTTCGTGGACCTTATCGCCCATCCGAGTCTACCGCCTTCGATCCGGGATCTTCTCCTGCCGTACGTTTACGCCTCGGTGGCCATTACCGAGCGGCAGGTCGACCAGCTGCGCCTCCATCAAGTGCACGCGAAGCATCGCGGCACCGGGCTCGAGGGATCCTGGTGGGCTCTGCAGGCCCAGATCCGCCTCAGCGAGCCCGAAGGCGGCTTCACCACCGACACCATCGACGGGACGCTCGGAGCCATTCGCAAGGAGCTCCTCACCCAGGAGGTCAAGCTTGCGACCAAGGCGGCCGCGGCCAGCCGGGCGTCCAAGGCGGGGAGCGGCGATCCTCCTCCCCATTCGAGTGGCCCGTCGGGGAAGCGGGGCAAGAAGCGCAATCCACCTCAAGGGGCACGTCCATCTCCGGATGCGTGACCGACTTCCCGTATAATCGCACCCGCGGACGCCTCTCGGCATGGCGGAGGATTGGAGCGCCATCGCACGTTCTTCAATGGATCCATTCGGGCGTCCCGCTGCCCTGGGGACCGCAGGGACCTCCCCCGCCTTTCGACCTGGGCGAATACCCGATCCGTTCGGCGGAGGAGCGGGCGGGCTGGACGGCCCTCCGCGAGGAGTATTTGAAGTCGGGCGCGATCGTCAAGGTAGACCCTGGCCCCTCTTCGCGCATCTCTCGCGCGTTCTTGGTGGAAAAAGGGCGGGAGGATGGAGTGATGAAGTATCGACTGTGCGTCGATCTCCGCCGCATTAATCGGCACTTGCGCAAGATGGGCTTGCGGTACGAAAAATTACGGGATTTTGGTCATTTGTTGAAAAAGGATGATTTTTTGGTTGGTTTTGATGTGAAGGATGCCTACCATCATTTACGGATGAGATTGGCTGACGAATGCTTTTTACAGTTCCGTATGGACGGGGAGGTCTTCGCTTGCTGCGCCCTCCCCTTTGGTCTCTCTTTATCTCCTTACTTTTTCACCCATTTTATGTTGGTGGTTACTCGTTTCCTTTGCTCTCCGGGGTCGTGTACCAAAGCGGCGCAAAAATTCCGTTTTGGCAGTCTCGCGGGGAATGATTCGATCCAACGCTACTATGTGCGTTATACAATCGATGACCCCGCCATTATCCTGGCCTATTTGGATGATTTTCTGGCCGCCCTGAGCCATCCCCAGAAATTGCGAGAATGGTCCCAATTAGTTAGGGAGATTTTTGGGGCCCTTGGGATTCGCTTTAAGGATCGGAAATGCCAGTGGGAGCCGGTTCGGGTCAAGCGCCACCTCGGGGTGGTGGTGGACACCAACGCTTGCCGTTTCTTCGTTCCCCGGGACAAGGTGACACTCCTGGCCGAAAAGGCCCGGGTCCTTCGGGCCCGGAAATGGGTAGTCGCTCGGGATCTGGCTCGCTTTTGTGGGCAGGCTATTTCGGTTTATTTAGCCTTTCCCCTTGCCCGGTTTTTTCTTCAGAGCCTTTATGCTGTGCTCCGGACCAAACGCTCTTGGCGGGATCGTCTTCGATTGACCCCGCAAGCCTGCCTCGATCTAGAGGTCTGGGTCCATCTTCATCGGTGTGATGGCCGCCCCCTTAATCCCGACGGGGTGCCCTTTGCGGGTACCCTCGCTACGGATGCTTCCTTGACGGGTTGGGGTGCGACTTTCACTCCCCCTCACGCCGATCATCCTCAATTGGCGAGAGGCTTCTTTGATCGCTCGTTAACGCACATCAATGTGCGTGAATTGCAGGCGGTAGCCTTGGCCATCCGGGCCTTTTTTCCGGCGGTTTCCCCCTCGATCTCGGCTCGGCTGCGCCTGCTCGTGGATTCGCAGGTGGTTCTCTTTTGTATCCGCAGCATGGCGACGGGTTCCGACCAGCTCCGCGGGCCGCTCCGCCAACTGCAACGGATTTGTTCGGCCCGCGCATTGCTGCTCGATCCGGAATACATCCCGTCCAAGGAGAACACCATTCCGGACCGCTTGTCGTGGGTCAAGGGGGGCGAGGACTGCCGTCTCAATCCGGTGATCTTCAAAGCCATTACCCGCCGGTTTGGGGAGCGGACCATCGACCGGTTTGCTTCCCATCGGAATTCCCTCTGCACCGCCTTCAATTCGAGGCACCACGAGCCCCATTCTTCGGGGGTGGATGCCTTCCTCCAAGACTGGACGGGCGCGGCCAACTGGGCGAATCCGCCTTGGTCATTGCTTCCGCGTCTCACGGCATTCCTGCGCCAACGGCCGGTGGTGGAGGCGGTGGTCTTGGCGCCGGATTGGCCGTCGGCCATGTGGTTTCCGCGGCTCCGGCGCATGGCCTCGGCGGAGCTCTTCATTCCTCGCCGCCTGGAGATGTTCTTCCCGGGCGATCCGTCGATTCCGGCCGTCCTGCCTCCCCCCCGGTGGAATCTCCGCGCCTTCCACCTTCGGCCGCGGAGGGGGGATCCGACTCTGGGCGCCTGACGCCCTCTTCCCGATTGGCATCGCCGGTGGCCGACCCTCTCCCGGTCAAGGAGATGCCCGCTGATCACCCGCTGTTTGGCTGCGAGGTGGACGGACTATCGGCGTCCGATCGGTCTTGGATGCAGGCCGAATTTCTTTCCTTTTATACCGAGTCAACCCGCCGATCCATGCATGCCAAGTTCACCCGCTTTGCTACGTTCTGCAAGGCGCACGACTTGGCCAGCCTCCCCGCGCGGCCTTCGACGATCTACCGCTACATCCGGTTCCTGCGGGAGGAGGGACGTGTGGGCATTCGCAGCCTCCCACAGTATCTGGTTGCCATTTCGATGGTCCACCAAGCAATGGGCCATCTGGACTTCTCCGCCTTCGACCCCGTCACCCGGCGCCTTACCCGCGCATGGAGGCGGCAAGAACCGGAGCCGGCCCATTCTCATCGGCCGGTTCCGACGGATCTTCTGCGGAGCATCCTGGACCTTGGCTTGACGACTTCCGATCTGCTGCTGCTCCGTGCTGCGTGCTCGGCGACGCTGGATTTTCTTTTCTTCAACCGGGCGCAAAGTGGCCATCTCGTTCTCCTTGACGACCTCCGCGTGGAGAACGGCCTCCTAGTTTTCCGGGAACGCCGGACCAAGCTTTCGGCTTCTACGGACCCGCATATCCGGTGCCGGTCCTGGCCTTCGGACGGCGCGCCATCCGTCATCGATCTCTTCCTCCGCTGGTCAGCGGCTTGGGACAAGGCGTGGGCGGACGCTGGCGCCTCCCCCACCCATTTCTACATGCTCCCTGGTGAGCAGGATCCCTCCGCGCGGACGGTTTCCGGCTGGTTTCCTCTGCTGCAGCGCGCCCTTCCTTCGCCGCCCCCGGAGCCCTTCGATCACCACGGCCTGCGCGGTGGGGGCGCCAGTGCTTGCTACGCCTTGGAGGTGCCTGAAGGCCGCATCCGCGCCTGGGGGGAGTGGCGCAGTAACGTCATGTGGAGGTACATTGACGTGTACCGGCTGCCGTCCGAATGGGACTTTCGTTTGTTTGGCTGGATGACGATCACTGCCCGCGACTTGCACGCGCAGTACGGGCACATCTTCTGCCCCGGAGGGGCGTCATCCGCCCGTGGGTGACTAAGGCATGACCACGCCTTCGCTCCTGAGGAGCTGCACCGTGCTCCAGTGTAAAAGGGCACATTTCAAGTGGGTCGCCGAACGGGTATTGTATTAGTGAGGTGATGGACACCAAACTGTGTGAATGTAATGTATTGTTGTGTGGGGAACACGGGGGGGGTTGAAGGAGACCGGTATTGCAGAAATGGAATTAACTATCTTGTTAATGGCTTTCTGTGAAGGGCGACGATTGGGAGGGCGCGCAACGGCCAGGTCGGGCCGTTCCGCCTTTTGGACAGTTTGGGGCCAGTCGTAAGCTGGTTTCTGTCACCCCTGTACTCGGGGTCAGTGCTGCCCGACGTATCCAAGGGAGCTTGGGTTGAACCTTGTACCTTGGGCACAGCCAAGGGGACCGGTCAAGCTGGCCCTTGGGTTTGGCAGGGAGTTTGGCGGCAAGTGGGAGTGCTATTTCAGGCGCGACCCTTGGCGCCCCCCTTATCTTGTTTCGCACCCGCCCGGCCCACCCGAATAGAGTGAGTTCGGTTAGCTGTAGGATGGAGAGGGAGTGGAGTACGAGGAAAGGGGAGCTGACGCTGGGTTGAGTCACTATCAGAGTGGCATGAAGTACTATGCGAAGCGAGGGCACATTTCAAGTGGGTCGCCGAACGGGTATTGTATTAGTGAGGTGATGGACACCAAACTGTGTGAATGTAATGTATTGTCGTGTGGGGAACACGGGGGGGGTTGAAGGAGACCGGTATTGCAGAAATATAGAGTCAGCCATGATTTGCTCACGGGTAAGCAATCCGCGCAGGCCGCGTGTGGCATTTTGAGGGCCGCGTCCCACTGACCTACGTGAGACATACAGCACACCGTGCGGTGCAATACAGGGCGCTGTACTGCCCCTGGGAGACGGCGGCAGAGTGCGTGGGGAGCAGGCGGTTCACCCCGTCCACCCCTGAAGTCGGACGTGGCCCTCCATCCTTGGACGAGATGGCCCAATTACTCGCACCTGGATGACAGCGACAGCGACGCCCGCCTGACAAGTCTCCTCAGTCCCCTCAACTGACGACCGACACAGAATATCTACCATGCCCATCTTGTGGGACGGGGGGGGCAGCCAATGTGAGCGGAGGGGCCCGCGGCTCCCGTCTGGTGACACTCCTTGCGCCCCATGCCCCTCTCTTTGATCTCGCGCCAGGATCGGCGCCCCGCCCCAGGTCCCTCCGACAACCCCACCTCACTATCTTCCGCGCTGGAACACAGCGCGTACTCCCAAAATACCGGCTCTTGCAAATGGATTACCGCCCCTGCCTGCTGGTTGGCTACCGCGCCAGATGTTCTGCGGCTCGTGCCCGCTAACGCCGACTCCCGAGCGCGAGCATGAGGTGCTGTTTCTCGAAGTGGGCCAGCCTGCTGCCCTTCGACCGCGCCTCGGTGCAGTGGCGCGCAGCCATGGTCGCCCTCTTCACCTGCCGGCTGGTCCTGATCGGCGGGCTGGCCAGCGCGTCCGGCCTCTGCCAGGTTGCCTTCACGATCACGCTGGCCCTGGAGTGGCGCCACGGCAGGCGCATGGAGGCGATCGCGAATGAGTCTGGCCGATCGGTGGCGATGCACAGGGTGGTGGCGGCGGGCCTTGGCGCCGTGGTGGTGACCCTCCTCACGCCGGTCGCCATGTCCGCCGTGGAGCTGAAGCCCCATAGCCCCAGCTCCGTGCTCCTCTTCAAGGCCATGGACTGCGGCGCGTTCACCGTCCTGGGCTCCAACCACTACCGGCCCCTTATGCTCAAGCACCACCTGCCCATCGTCCTGGCTAGCGCCGCGTGGTTCTGGCTGCGTGGCGCCGACTGCGCCTGCCCGCGCCAGCTGGCCGATCCCGTCGCGACTCGGACGATGGTCGGCCTGTGGGCAAATCTGTCGGAGTCCTGTCGGCGCTTCCTCAGCGCGGTTTTCATGTCCAACGTGGAACGGCGCCCGCCGCCTACCCCACCCGCCGCCTGCTGCCACATGGGGCACGTCTTCCTGCTGGCCTCCCTCATGGTGTCCGTGTACGTCTCCTTGGTGATGGAGCATGGTTCCAGGGTGCGCTTTCTTAAGGCCCATTCGGGGGTCAGGGAGGGGTGGGAGCCCGTGGCCGGGAGGGCGCGGGCGCAGGAGGTGCTGATGATCGTGATGGCCGTGGCGGTGGTGTGGGAGGTCACGGCGAGGGCGGCGTGCGGGCTGGAGCCGGGGCGGCGCGCCGGCTGGTCGGCGGGCGGAAGCTGCCCGTTCGGGATTGGGGACGCGCTGAGAGGGTTTGTGTCGCCGCAATGCGATACGATGTGATCCCCGTTGACATCGTTGACGTTCGCAGGGGGAATGGTTTTTGTCGCCAGGGAGGGGCGTGACGGGCTGCCGCGGGTGGTGATCACAGATGGCTCCGGATTGGATTTGAGGATCATGTTGAATAACAAGACAGCCAGTAACAACGCGAGCTGGTGGCCGTTCGCTTCCTGTTTTACCCGGGCACGCCGGTGCCCCTGTTATGATTTGAGGATCATGGACGGCTTGTGAGTTGAGAAAGTCCCTCGAGCAGTTGGCTGGCTCGACGCTGACTGACGGCAGCCAACATTGCTGCGGTTGCGCAGATCTTTGCATGTGATCTCCCTGTCCATGATCTCCTGTGGCTGGCGCGCACCTTCACTATCATAATGGGCGTTTGTTGTGAAGCGGAAAGGGCTGCACGCACAACAAGGCTCGTGGCCCTGTGCCATGATGGAGTAGAGTCTTTCTTCCCAATGTCGGAAAAAAATTGCATATCCTAGGTTATGGAGCGATATGGCCATATCCTAGATATGCATATCCAGGATATGCAGGCCATATCCTGGGAAATGGCCATATCCTGGATATGTATATCTAGGATGTGCAACTCTTGTCCCATGAACTAGAGCTGGGATGCATGGAGACTAGCAGGACTTGCTTAGCAAGCAGCCGTGCTTGATCACATGAACCCAGAATGCCCACAATGAAATGTGAGCCTTCAAAGAGGCATTCTCTTGAGCAAAGGCATTGATATTCGCAGACAATGGACGCCAGAGCATGGCAAGCACCGTAGTTTCTCCAAGCTCAACGAGCCGTTGCCACATGCTCCTCTTGACACTATTCACAGTCGGAATAACAGCGCGGCTGGCTACTTCAAAATCGCGCCGGTACAGTATGACAACCCCTGACATTTTGATTGAACAGAGAATGCTGGGCGCCCGATCCCGTAACAAGTGGCCATGTTGCCACTTGAACAGGCGATATCGTACTGAGAGGGTTTTGAAACTGTGCATTGTCCAATTTTCCGTTAATGTACCCTTCTAGCAGGAAATGCTCTGAATCATTCTATGTTTCGCTTCAGAAATACTTGCAACCAGAGTGAATCCTGCAGACCATCTATATTCTGCTGGGCTAGGAAAAGAGATACCCCTTTTCCTGACAAACGCGGACACGCCTGTGTGTAGAAATACTGCGCAACTCTCTGGTATGAACAACGTTTGTCCAGTACGCCACTGCGGTGTGACACGAGCTGCTTCCAAGCCCCCTTTTGCAATAATTGAATCGAGTCCGCTTCAGTCAATGTTTGTTGTCGCCAATTGGCGACAACAAACATGGAATGAAACGCTGCCTGAAAAAGAAGTTGAGGGGAACTTTCCCCTCAGGGTAATCCAAATCTACACGGCAGGTTTAGAAGTTAGAATCCAGTGGGTATATGCCTTGAAGAATGGTATCACACGCCACCGTTTCCCCATTTCCACACTTTCGGGTACATGTCCATAATTGCATATGGGGAATGGAATACGGTAAAGAATGCCTTTACAAACTAATATTTGCAAAATTGCCAATTTCTTTGAAAGAAACACTGCGTCCATCCGAGTGCTTCAGAAGTTTTGTTTCAAGGTGTGAATAACATATGTGAACGGGATGTTCAAAGCAGGAGTTGAGAAGCTTCTGGTGGAGTTCTTTGTGTCCCATGGTTATGTAAAAGTCAGGGTATCGACGCAACACAAAACCAATTCATACACATTTGTAAAACACATACGTCATCGAACGATGATACTTTTCAAAAGTCAACCGCGTTTGCTCAATTTATGCGGTCAGTAGCTTCAAACATACAGCTGGAGTGGAATGTCTTCCCTCCATCGGACTCCTTGCTGTTCTCCTGTCACACACGCTCGCCAAGAATTTTAACAAATGCTGGTAGGCATTATGAACTGTCCTTTGGGGAAAGCCTCAAACTGTCCCTACACGGATGCGCGATACCCGCAGCCCTTCCAATCCGGATCCTGGCACCTGGCGTCCGTTTCGGGACTTATGCCAACAGAGTTCCCGGTGATGCATTCGCCGTCAGCCACAGTCATTTCATAATGCCTTAGGCTATTGGTTTTCGACGTGCAAATTAGTGATCGCATTACTGACAGCAAGACATGCCAATGCCTAGCGTCTGCTCGGCGGGCATGGTCGCGGTTAGATCGGCGGTTCATTGCATTTCACGGGACAAAGGGATTGCCTACAAATCGGGGCTCTGGAATTGTGTGGTCTTGGTACCATGAACAATTGATTCCGAACAAGCACTTCGTTTGGTTCTCACGCCCATCATCGCCTATCAGGTGCACGGGCTGTGCTTTGCCATTTCATGGCACATGTAATCGACGGGTTTTGATGATGACGGGCATGGGCAGTGCAGTTTGTGCACTAAATGTGCATTACTATTTCGCCTTTCTGGCGCCAATATCGGACAGTCGTTTCAACCACATTGGGCACCAAGCGGGTCTATGATCGGTAAATGACGCCAGCAAAAACCTCTTTTGAATTTGGAATCGGATGTTACACATGCAGTCGAGGGCGGGTCGAATGCAATTGATCGGCACAGTGCAATACCAGCTATATGCGAACTATCGAGGCCATGCAGCAGCTTCAATCAATGGAAGCGATCCAAGGCTGGTTTGCTTTATTCAGTAGACCTCATGGAAAGTCGGGATACAGTATCAAAATTATCTCAAGAATGTTCATTCAGCAGTCCTCATTAGAGTTTAGTATGCTTCGGGCTGCCTGACGCACGCTCCTGCAATTGGTGAATGCAACGGTCCAAATTTGCAAGACGCCACAGCAGGAATCACTTTCTCAATGGAACGTCCGCGCCAACGACGTCATTTGATGACGACTTGAGCCACCATCAGCACGCTGATGCGTACAACACATGAAGAGCGAACGCGAACAAACGATGAAGTGCCAAAAGTGCACAGGATGTTGCGAGCCAAAATACGACCACCATCCCTTGCAAAGTGTTAGGGCAGTGCTGTGCATGGTGATGACAAATGCAATCAAAGCAATTTGCGTGCAACCTACACCGCCAGCGCCAGTCTCGCGGGAGTCATTCAGTTTCTGAAATCAGGCCACACGGCAGGGCCAGCAACATTCAGGTGCTTCTGGCGCGTGGCACTGAAGGTGCTTAAATTAGGCGTGTCAGATGCTAAAAGAAAATGTCCACGTGTGCCGTTCCACCAGTCCTGCGGCTCCCAAAATCTTATCACATTTCCCCGCGAGCCATGTCATTCAATGCAACACGCAAAGGTGACTCAACGGGTCTTGCCCTGCGCCATCAGGGCGCTTACAGTTCAGTTTCACAGTTCTCAATGTGTCAATAACTGACCGCTAACGTGGCGACCGGGCGTCCAAATGGGCCGGAGAGCCGCTCATCGCCCCTCCCTCCGCGTCCCAGGCCTGGCAACAACCTCCTTCACAGACACCAGGCTCGCGCGGGCAGCCGCCCGAAAGTACAGCCTCCTCGGCGGGGGACGTCGCCTCCCACACCAGGGCGACGAACACCACGAGGCAGAGCAGGTAATGCAGGCGAGCCCCCCCCCACACGCGTGTCCACTTCTCGCCAGTGCGCGGGCGCGCCGCCAGGAACCGGCTCCTCGACCAGTGCTCGAACACCGCGCAGGTGAACGCTGACGCCAGCAGTGAACAGAACAAAAACATGAACCCCATGTGCAGGCAGGCACCCAAGGCTTCCGGCGCCGGCCTCCTGTCCACCTCCCGCATCAGCACCGCGCTCAGCAGGCGCCGACAGGCCTCCGACAGGCCGCGCCACAGGCCGATCACCACCCCCGGGTCCGCCACCTCCCTGCTGCAGTCCTGGCCAACCAGCAGGTGCCACCCGGCGATGGATGCGATCAGCGGCAGCTGGTGCTTCAGGGGCAGGGGCACGTAGGGGTAAATGCTCAGGATGGTGAACGCCCCGGAGTCAACCGTCCTGAAGAACGCCACGGAACCCACGCTGGTGGCGTCCATCTCTAGGCCGGAGAAGGAAATAGGTGTGAGGATCACCGCGGCCGCGGCGACCAAGCCCCCCGACACAACCCTGTCGAGCGCCAGCGACCGGCACCGCCGGGGCGCCCTCGCGGAGGCCGCCATGCCGTTCTTGTGGCACCCCTCCGCCGCCAGCGTGAGGATGAAGCCCAGCTGTGCCAGCGCTGGGGCGCCCACCAGCTCCCCGCTGAAGTACAAGCGCGAGGTGAAGGTGAACACGACGGCCATGCGCACGAGCAGCGAGACCCTGTCGAAGCCCAGCAGCCAGGCGGACAGCTCGTTTTCGTACTCGCGCTCCAGGTCGGGGTCAGCGAACTGCAACCCGCAGGAGGCCGCCGCCCTGTGCATCCAGCGTGGGACCCCGCCCAAGGACCACCGCCACACCATCACCCCCTTCCAGTACAGCCCCGTCCAGTCCAGTCCAGAGCGGTCCAGTAGCTGCGATCGGCCGCGAAGGATCGCTGCCGCAGGTCTGGATCCCCTGATCAGCGGCGGCTTGCGGAGTGGGCCCGCCGGAGGCGGTCGTTGCACTTGCTTGCGGAGTGGCGTTGTCTCCTTGGTGAATCGGCCTATGAGGGCGTGGGGCGCGGGGTGCACGTGCATCACGGCATCGGGGGCTGATGTGTAGGGCAGGCAATGCAAACGCCCTCCGTTAAAAACCGCTGGTCACATGACCGACCCTGAGCCGGTGGGAGCGGATGTACGCCCCGCTGATGGCTCGTGTCTTCCGCTGGAACACCTCGTCGGGAGGCAGAACGGCAAGGCCTGCGAGGCAGCGAAGGGGGAAGCTGCGCGGAACCTGTCTTTTCTCCGACTCCCGTGATCGTAATGGTTCAGTACACCTACCGTCAGGACCCCTCAGGCCGCGGCGCAAGCAAAGAGGCGTGGCGTGCAACCTTTTGTTGCCGTCATTTTGACTTGGGGCCCGGCGTGCCCCTCCGTAGTGGCCCGAGCTGACGAGCCAGCTCCCCTGCTGGCGCACCTCGGGGGATGTGCAAGCTGGCGGCCTGGGCCCCTGGGACCATGTCGCTGGGCGTCAGGGCCTCACGGAGAAATTCAGACGGTTGCTCTCCCTTCCAAGCACTTCAACGCTACAAGCAGCACATTTGTGCAATGCCTTGTGTTTCCACGGGTGCAGCCCTGGAATTGCGTGGACTCAGCTAGACCAATGGCAAAGCGCTGAACTGTGGAAGTCGTCAAAATTCACTGATACCAATGATTAGCAGTATAAACCATGTTTAACCGAAGCCCAGAATGCAATTTCATTCTGCAGGCCAAATACGTCAGGGGCGTGTAATGCGGCGCTTTTCGCATTGCGGAGCATCCAGAAAATATTCTCTCGCGATAGCTGTTTCTCCAGTGATACTTGCGGCCCTAAAGGTTTCTTACGCATTCGATTTCGGGGCACGTTTTTTTGGCTGCGGTGATGCCCACTGCGTCAAATGCCACAGGCAGGGCGGGTGCTTCACAGCAAAGGGAGGAGTTGCGCCAAAACAGAGCGCACACAGCGCCGCCTGCGGACCTTCACCATTAGGGTTTCCCATTCTGTGCAGTTCACAACTGGGCTTGCATCTGAATGCCCTGCGCTGTTTTACCAAGCCAGTTGCAGCACAACAGAGCACAGTCAGCAGATGATACAAAGGGGGCCCCTGGCAGCTCTGGCCACTGTAGGCATCAGATGGGGTCGCACGATTTTAGCGCTTAATTCACATCCACGTTCAACTGCGAAGGGACGATCCACAACCCGCGTTCGCGGCGCCGTTCATTGCTCGCGCCCTTGGCGCTCTCAACGGCTGCGCTTTTTGGTGCCGCAGCTTCGGGAAGCCAATACAACGAGCCGTACGTTCAAGGAGCATGGCGCCAACAGGAGACGGGCAACAATTCCCATTTCTGTTGTTAGGTTTGAAATTTCACGGAAATTTCTATCCTAAACACGGAGCAGAAAATTACTGTCCAAGGGACAACATAAGCGACGTAAGACCTGAGAGATGGGGGTAAGATCTACTGCCGGAGCCACAACAGGCGCAATGCCAGTACCTCAGCAAATTGGAGTTCCAGCCTATGAAAGTCCTCCGCTGGGGGGTAAATTCTGCACGGGCGCAATCCACCGCACCTTTGCGCGACTGAGAGCCCCTCCGTGCACCTTCGAATAATGCAGACCCAGTTCTGATTCTGCTGGCTTCATTTGGACAAATTGGGCGAATGGTGCGCAGCTTTGAGTCAGTATGGCGACTCAAGGGTTGATCACCAAACGGCCTGCTACAGTAATGTGGCAATATTGCGTTGCCACTCGTAAATGACAACGCGTCTGGTTTCATATCATGGTACGTACGGTATCGTATACGATACATACCATGGTATGAAAGATGATGGCCATCGCCTGTATGATTTGAGTTGAGATGTGCATTTCCAGCGTGTCAGCCAACATGGGCTATGTAGCCACCCAGGTCCCAAGAACACTTGTCCGTTGTTTGGCCCCGTGTACGCCAGTACACGCGAACTGCCACTTGCCTCTACATCTCCTGTATGGTTTTCAACAGTGTTGAGCAGGCTTGGTATTTATGGCGTAGACACTTTCTATTTACGGTTATTTACGCGCAAAAACATGGTATTCACGTTTTTGCCGGTAAATATCTGTTAATATGTGTAAAAGTAGGCCCTGTGTACTTGAGGTACAAATTCAGGGAGCCCGGGGAGTGGCAGTTGGATGCGCTGAGGCGTGCATACAATGATCTGTTCATCGGCACCCCTTGGCTGAGGCGAGTCGTGCGCCGTGTTGCTAGCGCTGGAGAGAGTGGAGGATTGATCATTAATTGAGACATCGTTATGTAATATGGGCCTGTCAACGAAACGTAAACATGCGTAAATATGACCGCAAAAATGGACTTTTCTATATTTAAGCGTATTTGTTCGCAAAGACGCGAAGGCGAAAATGGAGCATAAACGTGAATGCCAAGCCTAATTGTGAACATGGGGACCGGAATGGCCAAGGAACGGATCAACATTATGGTTGCAGATACGTCTTTCAACGTCTCCATGGTCCAATGGTCGCGTTTCCATTCAATACAAGTTCTTTTAATGCGTTCCATGAGCGGTCCTCTTCAAGCCGCATGTTGCAACCAGGGTTACCCCTGAGCATTCATTCACACCGCTTGCAGTATCTTGTGCTTCTCGTGCTTCTCTGCTCGCTGCAGAAGCATCTCCTGAATGGGAATCGACAGAAGACTTCAGAGGGATGATCTAATGCCGGAAAGCCTGGTCACAAGCCCGCGTCCGCATTTCTGAAGCCGGCATGGAGGTTTGGAGCTTGCGCCGACCTTGGTGGCAACGGCGATGCTTATCGTTGTCGCATGCAGAAAATTGCATTAAATTTCGCCGCTCAAGCAACAAAATAACACGAAATCCAAGGTCAACTACAAACAATGTTCTTTCTCAGTCGCTTTGCCTGACGCACGTCCACCTTTGCGAGTACTGCCGTTTCTCGCACGTCAGCCAGATTTCGTTTACCAAGACAGGCAGCAGTATTCGAACTGCGCCACACATTACAATAGGCTTACGGGCGCACATGGAATGCAGTTGTCTCCATGCCTCAATAAATGAAGGGAAGGAGAGCGAAAGATTAAATTTACAATCTAATGAGTACTGAACCATGCCCCACCTGCATGGCGGCCTCCTCGTCTGGCCCCACGCCGGCGTCTCTGAGGTCAAGCCGCCGCACGTTCGAATTCTCTTCCAAGGCTGCGCGGATGGCCGCGCCGCCCACCTCCCCTATGAAGCTGCTGCTCAAGTTTAGCTCCTCAACCGCAGCGTTTCTGCGCAGAGACACCCCGACCAAAAATGGAGTGCGCGATAAATGCAACTGGATCACACGACAAAATGGTTGTTCAAACAACATTCCTTTCAAACACACATGTTTCAAGGCCCTTAATTAATCAAACTTTTGACTGATATTATGCTATTTTATGAAAGTTAAGGACATCTAAGCGCATATAGATATGTTGCTCCAAATGGGGAATTTTGGCAAGGAACACGGCGGTGGGCAATAATTGTGTAGCTTTTCGGGCCATGTCCTTTTCCCTGGACATCTTTGCCTTTAAGTGCAACACAATTTCCCTGTTGTTGCCTTACGCAGGCTTGACGTCCGACCAACACGGAGACGTATTTTTCGTTCAAAAATGGTCAAAGCAGTATCTGATGCAGCTTCGAACAAAATTATATGTCCCAATACTTGAAAGTTTCTGGAACCGGTATTTGGAACTTGGCGGGTCATATTTGTGATGCTCAGTAACCATGTGCCTGAAACGCAGTTAAAGTTCAGTAGACACAAGAGACTGACCAATTTGTCGTATTTATTGAATCTATATATTAATTAATTCATTCGCCTGCCTGGACCCAAAGAGTTGACTAGCAGGGCAATTTTGTCCAGTGACAGAAACCATGACACTGACGTGCTTGCAAGCGCGCTGCAAGCGTATACAGCACGATGCATTGAAGTTTGTGGCATTATCGGATATTTATCTTCACGCCGCGTCCTCCCGTTCGGCGGAATTCAACTCAACTTTCTGGATTGGGTCCACCGCACCGGAGGGAAGGGTCGCCACGACGATTTAGTCAAAGCCTTGCGTCAATTCGCTCTACGAGCGGAGGTATCCAGACCCCACCATATTACGTTGATTGCTGTTATTGGAATACCGCTGACGATAAAGCATTTGCGCCTTGCAGGCGCTGGCGGGAGCACTGAATTCAAAGTGTTGCCTGTTTAACGCTCCACGATCATTGCCGTGCTGAAAACAGCAAATGAAGCGTGCACTGCGCTGTTACTTTTGGGCGCACCGCGCATGTTCTTGGA
>CAJHUC010001546.1:0-13950 GCA_905146915.1 Ostreobium quekettii
AACTCGAGTACAGTCTCCTCCGGCACTGTCCTCAATCCGCACTTCAAAACGGCTGCCGGTGTAATACAGCACCGTGTAGCTCCGCTGTCGATTAATGCTTGTATCTTCTTGCCGTAGATTCGTGCGGGCACCGTGAGGAGAACTCCGTCGTCTTGCCCCCGTACTGGTCGAGATGGCCCATCTGGTGGATGGACAGCACACCACCTCGATGCCGACTTCCCTTCTGGTGGATTTACACTCCCGGCTGCACTGTCTGTCTTGGGCATGGTAGATTGACTCCAGTCACGTCCAATAAGACTTTGGACCTCCTCTTGCACGGTTTCGCTCTTTTGGGTCACACATGCAATAAGGTGGTCAATGATTCGTCGGCTCTGCTGAAGATGCACCTGATGTCGCCTGCGCCGTTGACGACAAAGATTTCTCTGACGCCGGTGACAAGATCGGACCTTCCTGGGTGTAGTGTGGTCACTGGGTTCGCTGGCTTGATCCGATGTCTCCCGGGTACCTAGCCGGGCAGCTGCAATCGCCATTCGGCGTTGAGCTCTTTGTCGAATGCGGCGTCCCAACTGTTTCTGGTATCGCCGATTCCTGCGATCTTCAGTCGATGTAGAGTCACCCTTCTCTACTCCCGCAATAGTCCCAGCTTGTAAAATAAAAACCCTGTCTCCCGGTTGTTGCCTTAAATCCTCTTTTTGTTGGTTTTCTTCTTTTCTTGCGTCTTCCTGACCATCACCAGCCACGTGATGGCCGACAGGCCTAAGCTGTCTGACGCGGAGCCCCAGCTTGGGCTCTACGCGTTTCCCTGGCCATGAGGGCCAGGGGCAACTGGAGGATGTGGTGGCCCGGGCTGCTGGGCTTGACCACCATCCACGGGCACTATTGCAGCTGCCCGTGCCTGTCCTCGTCCTCTGTGGCCAGCACCACCCCGGCCTGTTCCGGGTGGCCGCCGTGGCTGGCCTCCTGCGCCTCCTCTATTCTGCTGCTGTTGTTGACCTTGAATGCGCATGGGACAATTGGCAGCTGTGTGTCCCAATCGTCCACATTGGTAGCACCTGATGCGATTTCCAGCATTTCCACGACCTCGACCTCTGCCTTGTCTACCTCTGTTGCCCTGTTGCTGCTGGTTGCCCCTGTACTGCTGCCGACCTCCAGATGCTTGCGCTTGTCCATTGTGCGATCTCCCCTGCTGAGATGATGATGCATTTGCTCCACGACTCATGTATGACGCCGTCAACAACTCCAAGTGCTCGGCGATGCGGATTGTCTCTAACAAATCCTGCGGCTCTCGCTGGGCCACAGGCATCCGCAATGCCGGCAACAACGCCCGGATGAAACGCTCTGTCATGTCCTCCTCATCGTAGGTAGATAGGCGTTGGAGCAAGTTCTGAAATCGTGCAGCGAATGCGTGCACGGTTTCGCCTGCTCGCTGCGCAATGCTCCACAGCTGAGTCCTCGCAGCTTTCTCATGCATCGGGGATTGGAATCGTTCCTGCAACAAGGTGAGAAGTTCCTCGAGCGTTCTTGGACGTACTCCTCCCGTTCGATGGAGATGAGAATCCCACCAAACGCGTGCATTATCTTGGAGGAGGGTGGCAGCAAAGGCCACACTCTGCTCGTCGCTTGTTTGCAGAAGATGGCAGTAATCATGAAGGGCAGAGGACCATGCAACTATGTCCTCGTTCATGCCACCCTTATAAAAAGGTGGTTCTCTCGGCTTCAACTGTGCAGTAACAAAGGGCACAGCGGGTGGTGCAGGTCTCTGGAAAAACTGTGACTGATCAATCTTCGGCCACTGTGGTGGAGGCACTGGCCTATTTGGTACCTGCGGCCTTGGTGAGGGCAATCTGGGCTGTCCTCTTGAAAAGAAACCTGACCCTGTTGAAACTGCCGTCATTTGAGCCTGTGGTCTTATGGACGTCACAGGCACCCCTATATTGTTTGGTCTGAGACCATTCGGTCCTGCAACTCCCTGAGGCATCACGGGTGCCTCCATCTTCAACGGCACTTCACTGGCAGGATTTCCAGTATGCGGATTCCCCAACAAGGCATTTGCAAGCAAATCAGCCCCAGTAACTGCAGCAGACATGGTATTCTGCGAAACAAGTCTCTGTGCTTGCCCAACGGGTACTCCAGGCACTCCAGGATGGAGAATGGCAGGAGATGAAACAGGCAATGATTGATCCACATATGAAGCAGGGGGAACTTGCATTTCGCCCAAAATGTGTTTCTTTGTCACAGGACCCCCCTGATCAGCCACAAATAACCCTGCCTGCTCATCCATCTCCATCAAATCTGCAGGTTGCAGTTGATCAAACGACTCATCAACAAATCGCTGTAGCTCACCTCGTGCAGTGCGTTCGTCTTGCACTGCCTTGTTCAATTCCTGAATTTGGGCGTCCTTGTCGACTCGGTCAATTTTGAGCTTGGCGATTTCCTCCTGCAGTTGTTTCAGTGTTGCCTGCATCTGCCTATTCTGCTGTTGCATCTGCTGCGCCACGGATATCTGAACTGTCGCCTGCTCGGTCCGACGGTTGAAGTCCTGAACTAAAGACTGATACGTGGCTTCTTTGCGAGTCTCTGTCAGTTGATCTTGCAAGGTGGCCACACTACCCTGAACTTGCTGTTGATGCTGATAAACCTGGTCCATCTGCGATTGGAGAGACCGCCGAGAATGGTGGGACTCCTCTTGGACCTGGCGAATGGTTTCCAAAGCCTCCTCAGATGCTCTGCGGGTCTCGTCCATTCCCCGCGCATTATTTTGCGCCAAGGCCTCCATCCGACTCTCCGCATCTTGGACTATCCCACGCATCATCGCCGCCGATCGCTCCGCTGTACGAGACGGCGATCGCCTCCGCAGTTTGACAGAACTCTCCCGCATCCGCCACATCTTGCTCGCCCGTGAGAATTGAGTTCCCGGCGTCAATCGCCCACTCGGTCGTATCGCCGTAGTACTCCCCGTATCATCATTGGGTGCTACTGGCCCCGATTGCGATCGCACCGTCTGCATCGTATCCTGGTATCGCGATACAGGGTCGACTGCGCCCCACAATTGCGATCCCGCGGCCGTGCCTTTAGTTGTGCCCATCACTGCTGACTCCGCGAAATGTGGGTCCATCATAGAGTGACGGGGCGTCGTATGACGGTCCGCCCCCATCATCGGGGGTGCGGAGATACGCCCCGACGTTGCCCCATCCACGTCAGCAGTTCTGGAACCATCGGGGGCACGCGGCCCCTGCACGCTCCCGTGGCTGCTGGGGGTGGACTCTCCCCCCATCTCCGCATCCTGGGAGCCCATCGACACGTTCGGGTCCATCACACAGCACTCCAAAGCACTCTCCACCGGCGTACAAGCAAGCAATCAGGGTCGCCGTTCACCGCGCGACCGTGCAGTTCAATCCGGAAGCCAACAAGCCAAGCTCTCCAACAGTTCGTGGCACCGTGCTATGCGCCGCTGGTCAAACGTCAACGTGCGGAGCCTACAAACTCGCTCCGCCGGAGGCCACTCTTGTCCTCGACTCGGTCGCTCTGCGTCCTCGACACTGTCGCTCCACTCGTTAGGCTCCGAAACCAACTTGTGAGGGTTGTCCCACGTCCAGCCGACGCCCTCGCAGTCGTGCTGTACGGACAGGAACTTCCTTCGGAGACCTCCACGTGCCGCGGTGTTCACCCGAACGTCCACCAAGCGTGGTGGCGTGGTAGCGGCTTTGCGCGCTTGACGGTGGTGGGCCCAGGGACCGTCACGAGTGGGGTGCGCTTGGAGGCAGAGGCGGCCAGAGAAGAGAGCCATTACAAGCATGGTTCACACCTAAATGCCACTCCCACGCTGGGAGCCTCCCAGCAGCTCATAATTGTCCTGTTATAGTCATTTAGGTATGCCAGTACTTAAAAAGTTCGCCGCCCTTAAGTACTGAAACCGTTCGGGCCTCTTCTTCATAATATCCAAATCCATCATAACCTCAGATTCATTTAAGCCCCTCATCATAACGAGGGTGCGTCACAGTACATTGTGGAAGTCATGTTCTCCATACATGAGGGACCCAACCACGACCTCACACCTGCACGTCTCCTTCCCCCCTTCCTGTTGTGTCTGTGCCGGCGCTTTCGACCATCCTTATAACGTTGGCCCCTGTTCAGAGGCCGCTTCCGACCTAACACAGGAACAGAATATAGTGTTTCCCCAGCCAGGTGACGGCAGGTACTGCCACATGCTGGTGGTACCACCAAAGCAAAGACAATAGGTATTGTAGGGAAATGTAGCATGCCCTGTACAATGCACGGCCCCCTGAAAGGGACGAAGTGCTGAGGTTTCCCCAGCCAGGTGACGGCAGGTACTGCCACATGCCGGTGGTACCACCAAAGCAAAGACAATAGGTATTGTAGGGACATACAACACACCCTGTACAATGCACAGCAAAATAAAAGGAGCAAACTGGGAAGGCTTCCCCAGGCAGCTGATGCCAGGTACTGCCACATATTGGTGGTGGCATCTAAGCAAAGAAAGGCGTAGGGTATTGCAGGACGTGCAACACCCCCTGTACAATGCACGGCCACATAAAGGGAACAAATTGCTAAGGTTCCCCAGCCAGGGGATGACGGGTACTGCCACAAAATGGTGGTGACACATAAGGAAAAAAGGCGATGGGTATTGCAGTGACACATAATGCACCTTGTACAGTGTGCAGCCAAATAAAAGTAACAAAGTGGTAAGATTTCCCCAGCCAGGTGGCGGTGGGTACTGCCAAATAATGCTGGTGGCATCTAAGCAAAGACGATGGGTATTGCAGCGACAAGTGGTGCACCCTGTGCAATGCATGGCCACATGGAAGGAACGAACTGCCAAGGTTTCCCCAGCCATGTGACGGCGGGTACTGCCACCAACCACAACACACAGCCACAACAGGCGGCACTCAGGCTTGCTGCACAGAGGTACACGTCCACCGCACCTACACGTCCATCGTGTTCAAGGCGCCCCTGCCTGCTTTCCGTTTCAGCATTGGTAGCGCCTGAGGACTCTGCGAATACAGTAACACAGGTGGTGAGGGTCGCAGGCAAAATCCCAGAGTGAAGTCAATCCCCGGCCATGATCTTCCCACCCGCCCATGTGCCACTAGGTTGGTGGCCATGTGCCACCCCCCACGGCCCGGAATTTCCCACCACAGCAGGCGGCATTGAGGGCGTTGCCCTGGCCACAAAGCAGGATAGCGCGCTATGCCTGTGCATCACCGGCGGATTGAATCCGGCCACACACAGGTTTTCAGCCAACAGATCATCCGAGACACACACACACACCCAATGCCCCCCACGGCCCAGAATTTCCCGCCACAGCAGGCGGTACTGAGGGCATTGCCCTGGCCACAAAGCAGGATAGCGCGCTATGCCTGTGCATCACCGGCGGATGGCATCCGGCCACACATAGGTTTTCGGCCAACAGATCATCCGAGCCCCCCCCAACACCCCCCACGGCCCGGAATTTCCCGCCACAGCAGGCGGTACTGAGGGCATTGCCCTGGCCACAAAGTAGGATAGCGCATTATGCCTGTGCATCACCGGCGGATTGAATCCGGCCACACATAGGTTTTCGGCCAACGACGTCCGGAGAACCCCCACACCCCCCACGCCTGAATTTCCCGGGCCACGTTAGGGCGGCATCGAGGGCATGTTCCCTGGCCACAAAATAGGATAGCGCGCTATGCCTGTGCATCACCGGCGGATTGAATCCGGCCACACACAGGTTTTCAGCCAACAGATCATCCGACACCCCCCTTCCCCCGTGCGGCCCGGCATTTCCCGCCATGGCGGCAGTACTAATGGCATCCCCTTGCCTTGCCTGTGCTGCGGCTTGCCTTGCCTGTGCCGCGGTATGCCTCACCTGGTGGGTCCATGACCCAAGCGTGGGGCGGCAGGGGTTGGAGACGGCGGATGGCAACAGGAGGGCAACAAAATATGTGTGCAGTCACAGCCAACGTCCGCTGTATGTAGACCCTGGCTGAGCCACGCTGGCAATCAACCCGATCCCCAGATTCGGAAATCAGTACTTACTGCCTGGGCTCTGCTGTCATCCGCTGATTCGGTACACACGTCCACTGTCATCCGGTAGATTAGCGGATGGGGCACGTGGCTTCCGGTTCGTAAGAGAATATCCGTTAACACCCAAGCGGAATCCACAGAGTCCGCTGATTGGGGCCAGCCGTCCGCTACCATCCATGCCACGTCAGCAACAGAGAGGGCGTGGTCCGCTGAATTAACGGATATTAGCGGACGGCAGCCCCCGTCCACTATTAACGGATCTGGGTGGCCACCTCTAGATGAGTCAAGAAGTGGAGACAGCGGGGTGAATCGGCCAGCCCGTTTTGGAGCACCGCCCCAACCTGAGAAGGCCTCAAGCCCAAAGAAAAAGGAACAACTTAAGAAAGCCCCAAGTCCGAAGAAGACAGAATAACCTGAGAAGGCACCCAAACCCAAAGTGGCAATGGAGAAAGATTTAGGTAAAGTCCCCGACAAAGTTGTTAAGAGACCTGAGCTTGCACCTCGTGTCCGGATGCAACTCGAATTTGGTGATTCTGCTGAACATGACGAGGTTGTGTATATTGGCTCAGCAAGCACAGCAGCCAGTCCCATTCCTCTTGAGTGGCAGGAAATTTTTGCCATTGTGAAGAGACAAGAGGAGGCATTGGAAAAAGCCAGAGCAGAGGCTGACAGACAAGCCCAACTACTGGCCACAATGGGCAAGGACGAGTTTGCTGAATTCATAAAGTTCAAGGAATTTCAGCGTGCTCAGCAGCAGCAGCAACAGCAACAGCAGCCTCAACAGCAGGCCCAAATCCCCCTACAAGGGGAGAGCAGTGCTAGTCAGGTCACCCAGGAGATCAAGTATATAATGGGTAAACCTAACCCTGCTTATCAAAGGCAATGATAGCGATACCGGGTAAAGGAGCCCCTACAAGCAGCAGTAGGACCAACACCCAGAGTGCAAGTGCCCGTGGTTCAAGATATCCACGGATACTGGGACACGATCGGTGCCTTTCATGACACCTATGGTGGTGTGTACTACAAGGGATACTACCACCCTAGAGGTGGAAAGGCACCCTATTAGGCAGCTGTCCCTCCGGATGCGATGAGGAGGATACCTGCATATTTGCGCCACATTTTTGAGGCGAAACAAAAATCCTTGGAGATCCACATTCCAGATCTCCAAGAGGCAGCCACAGAGTGGTACGCAGTTCAGAGAACGGGCAAAAAGATACCCCAAAAGGGAGAACCACAAGGACAGGTTGTCTTAAGAGTGCCAATTCCATAGGCACCTCAACCAGCTCCTGTAATTGCCCGGCCCTTCACAATGGGCCAAACAGAACTAGCGGGAGAGCCGCAGTAGCCTCATACGACGCAGCAGAAAATCAAGACGCTATAGGCAATGTCTCCGTTTGGTCTTAGACAGTAGGGGTATGCCACTCAAATGCAGCCTTTTGCTTACTCTGGACAAATATAACCACACATAGCACCATAGGCACTGCAAGGATCACAATCTTCCTTGCCCGCTACCAGGCAGCCACAGTTGGTATCGTAGTACCGACCACCCTCTCCATTCCGTCAGTGGACTGAAAAAGATGAAGAGCAAGGAGAGGTTCTGTTTGAAGAACCACAGCTGCAGTACGTGCAGGCCCAAGAGCCATCACATCAGGAGCAAATGGCCTCCATTATAGCTGGCCTCCACATGGCGATCGAAGGGCCCCCGCCCCCGCCGGAGGACTACAACCCTTTTGGTCCTGGATACCTAGGGTTGGGCTAGGGCTACCTGACCGCTGCCTAGGAGGTTCCTTTTGCTCCTGTGTTTCTGCAGCCCAAGAGGGAAGTTCAAGTGAGCATGCCCAAGATGAATAGTCAAGGCATTAAACCGCCTAAGTGGAATGAATACAAGCAAGCTTTGACAAAGTGGTTGCAAGGAATCATTATGTATTTCAAAACCACTGTTGCACCCCGGAGTCAATGGGGATGGATAGCATTGAACACTCTTGAAGACTCAGTGAAGCATAGCCTGCTTGCGCAATTAGGTCACTTGTGGGGAGTGACTATTGATGCAGAAGTGTTCTTAAGGCCCAACTTTCAACTATCATGGGAACAGTTTAAGTATGGGATGGAGACACTTTACGATCATAAATGCTCAGACTTTGAAATTCGATCTGAGATAGCAGCCTTTACAAAGGCATGGAACTTTGGTCCCGACACCATCAAATACGTGCAGCTTTTGGAACAAATGTTTCTCAAGTGTGAGAAAGATTTAGATGACTTTTCTAAACTGCATGCATTATTCATAGGCCTACGTTCTGATATCAAGCAAAAATGCTTGTTAGATAAAGACGATGAGCAATGGACCACTTATGCCAGCCTGAGGGTGCATTTATATAAAGTGGCACCAACATATGACTAGGAATACAAGTCATATGGTTCTCATCAAAATAGCAGCTGCATTGGCAAAAGCAATACAAGCAATAACCTAGGAGTGAACCGAATCATCCGAAAGCATCATGCTTTGAAGGTTGATAACAGGGGGAAACCCATTCTCTATACGAAACCCAGAGTTCGTGGAGTACCAGTTCGCAAGGTTTCAAATGTGGATGTGCAGGGGAAAACCCAAGTAGATTGTGGGTACAAGCCCATTGAGGCCGTCCGTGATCTTATGGAGGGCAACCCATTACAAGTATCTCCCAGCTCAAGGAGACCACTGTCAAGGTGTTAAAACGGGTGGGATGATGCTTCTGGTGCTTCAAGCCATTTTACGCCGGGCATCTATCCGACGGTACTTGTGAGCAGCACAGTATATTGCCACCAATGAAGGTGAGATCCCTACCAATGAAGTGGAGCAAAGCACGTCACATTACTGTGAATTCAATTTGCCGTCAAATGCAAAAGAGTAATGTGAATAATCAAACCTTGAGAGTACAGCCTGTGAACTACTAGCAGACTGTTGCACCTGTGGTACCTGTACTTAAAGTGACTACAGTGAACGTACTAGCCGGCCAACGTTTGAAAAAATAGACGATGAGTCTCAATGACTCTATAGCCCAAGAGGGTAGCAATATGCAGTCAGATCATTCTGACCGCATGCTCCGTCATGAGCACTTTCAGCACATCCAATCCTTAGTAGCCCACCAGTTTACATTGGATGCTTGTGCTAATCCCACAAGGGATAACGCTCTTTGTGAGCGATTTGCTTAACTACAAAGAGCTTTTTGACACAACCCTTGCAGAATGAGCTTGTTTGGATTAATCCACCATTCTAGAAAGCCACCCCATTCCTGGAACATTACTTTGCTGAACATGCAAAGGATCCCGCCAAGAATGGTGTATGTATCTTGCTACCTGCATGGCGGTGTTTCACGGAACACCCATGCCTGCCAAAAATGCGCACACTGGTACATTACCCCAAGGGTACATGGTTATTCACCCAACCGTCTGTCGACCAATCAGGTCGTACTACTATGGTTTGCATTCCTTGGCCAGTCAATGTGTATTATGAGCCCCCAGGGGGAGTTGCAGGATATTGCATCCATGGAGTGACGCCTGACCATCCCCGGCTGATGTCAATAGGCCGTGTTAGTCATCAGCCCATATCAATCCTTTTTTATACTGGAGTTATGGGCACTGCTTACATTACGCCGGCTTGTTGCCGACAATCGGGTTTACATCCTAAGCAACCCTTAGTGGCTTTGAATCGGCATTTACGCAGGGTACATTGGTTGCAGCGGCTAGCCCGCGCCACTCGCCAGGTGGTGGATCCCACTGAGTTTTCCACCCCCTCGAGTGTTTCTCATGACCCTCCTGAATCGGAGGTTCTCCTTGCGGATGGCTCTGCACTCCCGTCTTTGGGAGTAGTGGACATTCCTTTAATTATCCAAAGTTATAAAAACATCGTTTGTTGTGTTGTTATTGATCTTTCCAATGTATATAACATTATCCTTGGCGATACTTGGCTCTATGAGCGCGCCGGTGTCATTGATTATCATCGTGGGCATATTTGTGTAGTTTCCCACGGTCGTGAGATTATCCTCCGTGGTACCTCGAATGTCGCTACTACTTCTGCACCCCCTTCGGGTGTTCCTTCGACCCCTTTGACTGTCCGTGATGCGGGTCCTAGCGAGGACCATGCGCAGGCTGCGTGCGAGAGAGCGCGAAACCCAACGAGAGACATTACAGAGTGTGCTCCGCGCACATTTAACCTGTCAATCAGCGTACAATCGTATATAATGAAATATATAATGTACAAATGTTAATGTACAACTGTCTTAATGTACTACCAGTCGATGTAAGTGGTGCCACCGGCATCAATTCTCCCCCCAAAGTAAAGTGTTTGTCTGCAAACACAAGCACGACACTATCAAAATCAAAGGCGAAACGCAGATGCCAACATACCAACAATTGCTATCAAGCAAGACACTCAGAGTGTCCCATAGCACTCCAAGTGTTCTATATCCTGCTCAAAAACAACTGCACCAAACTCCATGCAGGCCCATCACTAACGTCTCATTGATTTCCTTCGACTTCGAGTGTTCTTCTGTGCTACTACTTGCTGACGCTGCAAGTACTCTGAAAGGAGATTGTTGCAATGAGTAAGGTTGGACTCAGGCTCCCACATAGCCTAATGCAGTGGGCAGTCCTTCCAAGCCACAAGGTAACGCTTCCTTCCTCTTGTACTCTTGCGCCTGATAATAGCCTCAACCTCATACTCAGGGTGCCCCTCTATCTCCAGTGAGTCGACATTCCGCTGAAACTCTGAACTCCTCTCAAAAAGTTTCGGCTTCTCTACATGGAATGTACAATGCACGCACCATATGGCTGGCAAATCAATAGTGTATGCCACCGGACTGATCACCTTCACCATTCTGAATGGTCCTATAAATCGACACTGAATCTTGGGCGGAATCTGAGCGAAAGCCTGCTCGGGCAAAAAGGATGTCCTGATGACTACTTCATCACCCATTTTGAACTGTACATCCCTCCATCGTTTGTTGATTGTCTTGATTATCTGATCCTGAGTATGCTTGTAACTAGCACTAGCGTCACTGAGAGCTGTATGCATCCGCTTCAACATGGTATCAATTGACTCAATATTCGTTGCCTGCTGCTATGAGGTAAACAAACTTGTAGGTACCTCAGGAGTCTGACAGTACAGAAGGTAGAATGGATTGTATCCTGTTGCAAGGTTCATGCTGTTGTTTGCAGCAAATTCTGCCAATGGAAACTGATCAACCCAATGCTCTGGATGTGCCTCAATGTATGGACAAAGAAAATTCTCTATTGTTCATATTGAAACTTTGCTCTGTCCATCAGTTTCTAGATGAAATGCTGTGGACATATTGAGGCGCGTCTCAAGCAAACAAAATAACTCCTACTAGAAATTGCTCAAGAATCTTGGGTCACGATCAGAGATAATAATTATTGGCACTCCAAACTGCCTGAAGATGTGCTGCAAAAACAATTCAGCATAACCTTCTGCCCTCAATTCCTTCTGGCACGGAATGAATTTCACAAACTTGGTCAATCTGTTGACGAACATAGCAACTGCAGTGTAGCCCTTGGACTCAGGTAAATTTGTCACAAGATCGGTAGTCAACTGTTCAAATTTCTGTGTAGGCAGAGGGATTGCTTGATGTAAGCCTTTCTTTTCCCTGTTCTCTGATTTCATTACTTGATCTACAGGGTAAGTTCTCACATAATGGGCGATGTCCTACCTCATACCTCTCCACCAAAAGTCTCTCTGAATCAGCTCTCTTGTCCATTCTATCCCACAATGTCCAGCAGTTTTGGCATCGTGGTGCTCTGCCATAACACGTTGCCTTTCTCTGGCTGGAACCACAAGTCGACGCGATTGCTGGGCAGGCTCAAAGTACAAGAGACCAACTGGATCCACAATAAAATCACACACTGTCCTTCTGTCCTGCAATAGCTTTAACTTTGCTTGTGCAAAAACATCATCATGCAGTGCTTGAATCCAATGTGTTCTCTCCTCATCACTCAAACTCGAGGCCACCACAATGTTGATATGTGCCTACACTGCTGTGTCCACCAAAGAAGGTAAGCTTCTTGAAATTGCATCAGCAACAACATTCGCCTTGCCTGGAATATACTTGATGGTTTGCATAATCGACTCGAAGTATCCTTGCTTCAACCATCTAGTCTGTGTTCTGGATAAATTGGTTTGATTCATAAATGTCATTGCCGGTGACTGATCCGTCATCACTGTCACTCCAGCTACACTCCCTTCCAAATAATGTCTCCACTTGCACAAACAATAAGCCATCGCACACATTTCCTTGTTGTACGGGTAGTACTTGACTTCACTGGGACGTAGTCATCTCGACAGAAAAGCTACTGGCTGAAGGCCCTTGCCGTGGTCCTGCATAAGTGTACCTCCCACAGTTGTATCCATCACATCGGTCACCACTACGTATGGCTTCTCTGGATCATGTAGAATCAACACAGGAGAACTGGTCAATGCAGACTTCAAGCATTCAAAGGCTTCTTGCTGTCTTGGACCAAATTGCCTCTAAGCATCCTTGACAGTCAACTCATACAGAGGTGCCGCAAGATGAGCATAATGGTGAACATACTTCCTGCAGAAACTGGTCATCCCCCAAAAGCTGCATACGTCAGTCACATTCTCCAGAGTTTTCTAGTTGAGAATTGCCTTGGTCTTCACCAGTAATGGATAAATCCCGTTGGCACTAATCCAACGTCCCACGAAGTCTGTACCAGTCACTGCAATCTTTGTCTTGGACGCCTTTGCAAACAACTTGTGCTCTTGGAGTTTTGCCAGCATTCTACTGAGATGTATGGCATGATCCTCAATGTTCTTGGAGTATATGATCAGGTCGTCCAAGAATATAATCACAAAATCATTGAGCATGTCCGCAAATAGATCATTTACCATAGCCTGGAACTGTGGAGATGCATTTGTCACTCCAAACGGACAAACAAGAAATTCGTAATGCCTGTATTGACATTTGAAAGTAGTTTTGCTTGTGTCCTCTGGCCGGATAGGCATTTGCCAATAACCACTTCTCAAGTCGATTTTCGAAAAGATTTTTGCACCATGCAATCTGTCCATCAGTTCATCAAGCAATGGCAATGGATACTTACTCTTCTTTGTCAATTTATTCAACCACCTGTAGTCCAGACACACACGAAGTCCTCCATCCTTCTTTGGTGCGAATAGAATTGGTGTACCCCAAGGAATCTCGGACGGTTTTGCAAAGGCCATGCTCAACAAATAGTCCAACTGGCGCTTCACTTCCTCAAGCTCGAGTGGACTCAGCTTGTACAAAGGTCTACTCACAGGTTCAGCTCCTTCCTTAAGGTCAATATGAAATTCATGACCTTTACATACCGGAGGTGCTCCTGCTGGTAGATCCTTAGCAAAAACATCTCGGTATTCATCGAGAACTTTTATTAGTTCCTCTGTCAATTCTTGCCTCTTGAGTTTGTCCACATCTGAGCCTTCATGTTCTTCAAGAATAGTCTCCACTACTGCCTTGTATCATCCTCAGGTCGGATAATCACCATTACACATGGAGATTGCTCCTCAACAGTTTCTTCAATTCTGTCTGAGACTTGCTGCCGCACAGTCTTAGGTGTACTGTTGTGTAAACTACTAGGGGGTAGCCGGTTTACTCCAATTATTCACTGGGAAGTGATAATTGACACAAGATTGTACCTAGATGGGACAGAGGAGGCTGTTAGCTTTCCATAGGTCTTTGGATCATCCCAAACGGGTTAGCGGTAGTGGAGTTATAGCTTATAGAAGTTCCAGTACTTGCGGTTGGGCCCCTACCGTACTCGGGGATGAGATACTATCGATACGGGTACATTCGATACGTTGTTCTGTCGATTGTGTACCGCTGCATGCGGGGGGCATGTGACCGACCCCGCATGTCAGCCTGTAATTCCATTGTGCCC
>CAJHUC010001547.1:0-38324 GCA_905146915.1 Ostreobium quekettii
CATCCCTCAGCCACGTACGTTCCAATCCCTTCCGTGTTCCATGAACCGCTTCATCTTGGCCTGCGACCAGCCCGGCCCCGACCACAGCAGCCGCCGAGTTGGCACCTTATTGTGGGACGCCATGGACCTCAGCTCTTTGCTCGTGAACGCTGCCGAATGAAGCCAGCTCCCACCCACTGCACTTTATGTCGGCGTGAAATTGCTCGTTTTCTGGCGATGCCAGAAAGATGAAAAAACAGTCAGTTTGACCGAACCAAAAAGGCAAAAGAAAGTTGCTGTCGCTGTTCATTCTCGGCTGATTAATAACGCGGCTGTGTGGTGCCGCGTGTGTTCATTGTGTTGTGTTGTTCATTGTGCATTGGTCATTGTATTTGTTCCTTGTGTTGTATCCATTCATGTGCACTATTCGTCACTGTGTGCTGTTTTTGTGCTGCATTGTACCGTACTTGTACTGCACCGTTCGTTTCGCACAACAAAGCGAACAGTGCAACCCAACCTGCATTGCCGGTGGGTGCGTTCCTGTGTCCCGTTGCGCTCCCCGTTCGATGGCCTCGCCTGGCGAGGCGCCGGAGGCCGCTGCCAAATCGCCCTCCTCCCCACCCCCGGACCCGGACGCCGTCCTCCTGTACTACAAATACCAGGCCATCCCCGACCGGGATGCCCTGCGCGCCTTCTACACCGACGGCTGCTCCGCGCTGGGCCTGCGCGGCCGCGTGAGGGTCGCCCGGGACGGCCTCAACGCCACCCTAGGGGGCCGCATGTCTGCCCTCAATGAGCATGCGCGGCAAATCGCCCGGCACCCATTGCTGGGAGGCGACATAGATTTTAAGCTGTGCGAGAGCGGCGGGGCAAGAAACAGTGCCGCGACTGTGGAGTCGGGATTCGATCGGCTGCGCGTCAGCGTGGTGGAGGAGGTGGTGGCGATGGGGCCGCGCGCGGTGGGGGGGGCCGACCCGGGCAAGGATGCGGGCAGGCACGTGTCTCCATGGGAGTTTCACGACATGCTGGCTTGCGGTGATGGGTGTGGGTCGCGGGTGCTGCTGGACGTTCGAAATTGTTACGAGAGCGCAATTGGGGCGTTCCGGGTGGACGGGTTGCCCACGCTGATCCCGCAGGTGAGGACCTTTTCCGAGCTGCCCGGGTGGATCGACCGGAACCTCGAGGCGCTGACGGACAAGACGGTGCTGATGTACTGCACGGGCGGCGTGAGGTGCGAGAGGGCCTCGGCGTTCCTGCGCGAGAGGGGGGCGGCCTTCCGGGACGTGGTGCAGCTGGAGGGGGGCATATGGCGATACATGGACGCCTACCCTGACGGGGGCTTCTTCAAGGGCAAGAACTTCGTTTTCGACGAGAGGGTGGCGGTGTCCAGCGGAGATGGGACCGTGGTTGGGAGGTGCCTGGCCTGTGGACGGCCGTGGGACGATTACGGAGGCAGGCACAGATGCGCTCACTGCAGGATGCTCATGCTCCTGTGTCCGGATTGCGAATCGCTTGCGTCGGGCAGGCTGGCTTGCGGTTTGTGCCAGCAAGGAGGGGGGTTGGCCACGGGCGGGCCCCAGCAGCCCCGTCCTGCGCGTCCGAGGAGGAAGCTCAAAATCCTTTGCCTTCATGGTTTCAGGCAGACGGGCAAGGCGTTCCGTGGGCGAACCTGCGCCCTCAGAAAGAAGCTGAGAGACGTTGCGGACTTTCGCTTCATTGATGCTCCACACAAACTGATCTTCTACTCGAAACATGGCCAGATTGCTAGAACTAACAGCGCTGTCGATATTGAGCCCGCTGCACTGTCGCCTTGCTCGGAAACCGATGGATGCCGTTCATCGCAGAGTAGGCTTGGGTCACTGGGCACCAAGGAGCAAGGACCAAACATGCCAGAAACGAAAGGCCATCCTGTTGTGAAGCGAGCATGGTTGATAAACCCGGAGATCGATGTACTCCCTGAACAGCCCGCCAGTGAAAATGGGGCTTGTTGGTTGGCCGCTTCGGACGCAATGAACCATGACCAATACAAGAATCAGACGTTTGGATGGGAGGAATCGTGGAAATGCTTAAGCGAGGTGCTCAGCAGCGAACAATTTGATGGCATTTGGGGTTTCTCTCAAGGTGCTTGCATTGCCGCAGTCGTGTGTGCCTTGCAGGAGGAACGACAGCGGTTGCAGAGAGCCGAGGGAGGAGATAGTTCAACAAATGATGGAAGGAATTTGGCAGACAGCGACGAGTCTCTGACAACAATATTGGACACACAACGCCCTGAAAGTGCACCTTTGGTGGCAGACAACCGCTGCACTGACGACGGGTTCGATGACTGCACACCAAAAGTGTCTAACAGCAAGCACCTCACAGCTGTTCGTTTTGTTGTTCTTGGCTCAGGATATCCATCGCCTGTCGAAGAGCACAAGGCTCTGTTTCGAAGGACAGGACTGCTGCAGGTACCGTCACTGCATGTGTTCTCAAATGGGATTGCAGATCGCCAGGTGCCACGACAGGACAGTGAAGATGTGGCGATGCTTTTTCGAGCTGAAAGTCGGCAAACCATCGTCCATGATGCTGGGCACATCATTCCTGTCGCAAAGACGCACATTGAGGAGTACAGGCGGTTTCTTGAACGGTTCTTGGATGCGAACGACGAAGGGGATTAGAGTTGCCATTGGAATGTGTTAGTGTTTTACCTTCTACCTTCCACCTATACCTGCTGCCACTCGCACTGGCACATTCGTCTGGTGTGCATTGCCCCTGGATCTGCAACGCCCCCATTGTTCTGGAGCTGCAATGGATCTCCTGGCTGGCTGCCAGCAGCTATGGTGCCATGGAAATTGCCACCCAAACGTCACCTGGGACAATCATTCAGCGAGAGCGCTCGTGTCACAATAGGCACCCTGCCCCTTTGCAACGGTTGCAAAGAGGCGTTGATTCCACTGCTGAACTACAGCAGAGACTTGAGCAAATGTGGCACGCATACTGGCCATGCTTCTTCCAAGGGGAGTTGCAAGAGTTACAAGACACCACGGCGCATGGAATTGGTCGGTCTGTGGCGCCGCATTGTGCAAGAGTAGCACCAAGTGGTATTACCTTCCAGAAACTCAGGCTGGTACCCGATTGCTCGTTCCGCACGTCGATGCTGAACCGGAGAGGAGCCTGCCAACCACGCCTCCGTCTGTGCTCGCATATGCATCCACATGCATTAGGCAGCCATGAGCGTAGTCTGATGACACCTGAGCAGAGCAGACGCGGCAAAACACATCCGTGCACTGAACAACTTGCGGGCACTCGTGACCTTCGAGGTGGGGGGGGGGGAAGAGATGCTAAACAGCTGACCGAACAATGGCGCCTCTCTTCTGACCCAATGAGGTTCCTGTGCGTTCAACTACGCAGTATCGCCACCCCGTCAAACTCGTTCGTCGTTCTTCAAACGCCTGGCCTCCAAGGCCTCCAGCACGCCTTTGCTAAGTCCGCAGCTTCACATTTGGCAGCAAGGCTGCAACCCTCTGACCGTTGAGCCCCAGGCACCATGAAATATCTAAACTCGTAAGTTCCGTCAACGGCTTCAGGTACGCGATGCCATCCGTCGTCACACCCTTGCACCACGACAAGTCCATATCCTTGAGCCGCGTCAAGATCTGCAGTGCCGACAGCCCGATGTCAGACAACCCCGCCCACCTTGATATCCGCAAGGTGTTCAATTTCGTGAAGGCCTGAAGGGCCAGCGCGCCGTTGTCCGTGAAGTCACAGAAGCCGCCCCAGTGCGTGCCAGACAGGTCCAAGGACGTCAGGTTCCTCAGCACGGACATTTGCTCCAGGCACTCGTCGTCCAGATCGGGCAAGTCCGACAGATTCAAGTCCGTGAGGTTCTGCAACGCCACCAAGTTGGTAACGCCCTCCGGCCCGATTTCGGTGCATGATGGGAGGGACAGCGCCTGCAGGGACGTCAACTGGCCTATGAAGAACGGCGCATTGTCGTCCAACTGATAACAGTTCTCGCATCTCAGGCGCGTCAACGTGGTCAGAGACGAAAGCGCGATGCCCATGATTCCCGCGCCGATGAGGTCGAGGTCGGCCAATCGCGGCAGGCCAGCGAGCGCCAATATCCCACTGTCGCTCAAATCCCACTCTCCCATCTGCAAGAAAATCAGCGAGGTGACGGACACCAGGCCCTCAACATCCGTGTCCCCAAGCTCCCCAAGGTCATTCAGTCTGAGGGACGACAGCCTCTTCAGGGAAGACAGGCTGCGCAAGCCCCGCCCCGTTATGCTAGCACACGACGACAGGTTCAAGAACGATAGGTGCACCAACATGGTCAGTGCTGCCAGACTGCTGTCGTTGATGTTCGTGCAGCCCTGCAGATTCAACTCCAGCAGGTTCACCAGAGGGGCGCATCTCAGGCTCTGAAGCCGCCAGCAGCCCTTGAGATTCAGCACCTTGAGGGCCGTCATCTCTGAAAGGCTTTGCCACCCGGAATCGGTGATCTCGGGGCACTGTGACAAATCTAGGTCCCGCAGATTGGTGAGGCGGGTGAGGGCCTTCAGCCATTGGTCCTGTAGCTCCGGCCAGCCAGAAAAGTTCAACTTCTGAAGGCGCCGAAGGCGGGACAAGGACTGGACGCCACTGAGCAGTGCCTCCTGCGACCCATCATGGTTCCAAGGCTGGCGGCCAGAAAGATCGAGGTAGAACAGCAAAGGGAACTCCTCAGCGATTTCTGCAGCTGGGACGGGGTAGCTGAGCTCGCGAATGCTGAGGCTCACAGCATATCGCCAGTGGCGGCAGACCAGCCGCATGCGGCCAAGGTCGGCCAAGTTGCGAACATAGTGGGCAGCTGTCCACATGACGTCCATGGGAATGGTGGCCCAATTGGAAAGACTGCGCCCACCCTGGATGTCTTCCTGACAGAGACAAGAGCATATGCTGCAATTCAACACCATGAATGCAACAGCCACCACCGCATCAATCGCACCACAAACAACACAGTGCTGCCTGAGTCCCAGGCACAGAATTAGTCACTGCCGCAACACGCAATTGCAACACCATACAGATCAGCTACACACTGACCAAAACAACATGTGTCCAAATGACCTTTGGTTACTGCCTGCATTGCAGCTCAAAACTGATGGGTCTTCAGGGCCTCCGCACGGCTGTGCAGAGGGAACTGTCTGCAACACAGGGCCAGGTCAATGCAGCTGCCACCACAAACTCAAGCACTGCATACAACTCGTGAATAAATTTCTGTGTTTGCAGTTGCCAAAACATAGACTCAAACACATTGGAGCGGGCCGTACGGTTTTCACATCCTTCATCAACAAGGTACGCCAAGCTTATCCCCCACAGCAAAGGCAACCACGAGCCCCCTCTCTGAAATGTTTTAAAAGAGGATGCTCAGCAACATACAGACTTGGATAGTTGGCCCCATCTGTAATCCATCATGCATAAAGACAAAGTTGGTGATTTCTGTCAAGACTGGTACATGCAGCAGATTGCCATGCGATGCTGGTGCCACAAGCACTAAATGAAACTTCAGCTGCGCATAGGCAAACTGCAGCACAGGATGATCTATCCATGCCTACCCAGACAAGCAAGGTGGAATGGCATGAACATCATTCATATTTACCTTTGTGCGCTTCGCCTCCCCTTTCTTGTCATGCCTTCTGTGAGCTCTTGAGGTCTCGTGGGCCCAGGCCCCTGACAATGCCTTGCACGAGGGCTTCATGGGATTTGTGAGGCCACATGAGCAATTTGCACCTATCCCTCTCTGACTCCTGGCCTTGCGGCCACAGTTCTCTCCTTGAGGACACAAGAAATGTGATTCCTGCATACGTAGGAGCACAGACTGCAGCTTCAGCGAATCGATCCACACTGTCAAAATCTGCTTTGATAGCTCTTGTGGTCACATGCCAAACAATTGTCTTGCACCATTAAAGCGATGATAACATTTGATCCCCTCAAGAAGCACACTGCATTTGGTGGTTCATGACCCCTGCTCACAAACAAAATAGTGTTGGATATTGACTCTCAGCCCTGAAAAGGTCAGGAAGAAACATTTCGATGGCTGGAAAGAAAGAGGGGACACAATTTTGTGTCTATACATGCAAGCTCCTCAGCAAATGTTCGGCTACCAATATCAAGAACCAAGGGCCACTGAAGCCACTCTGCAATATCCTGCTACATGGCTGCTCTGCCCCGCATGCAGTGTTCGCAGCAAAAACACAAAAAGATGGACGAACTTGTGGGAAATCTCACTTCAGAGAGAAGGCAGTGACCAGGAAATGCTCCAAAGGGGCGAACCAAAGGGTCAAAGAGACAACTGATGAAACAGCAATGGCTCGAGATGGAAAAGGAATGCTACTTGTGTTTAATTGGTGGTGGGATGAAAAAGTGTCCAGTCCAAGAAGTGCCTGCCCTGCACTGGCCTGCTGTGTGCATGTTCCAACACCAGAGCAAGTGCATACCCTGTGAGATACGCTCCAGAAACAGTGATTGCAGATTGAGATGGAATTAATGCCATCATGTTTCCCCCAAATACAGATGCGATACACATTTTGAAACACTAGATGCAATAGTCGACAAGCTCTTGGCGCGGACCTGACACTTTTGCATGAGTACACCATTTCATGAGTCACTGCACAAAGATGAGAAAGGCAGATGAGTCTGGTGTTATTCAAATGGGTTGCCAAGGGACATTTCTACTCTTGGGGTGCATTGTGACCCTGCAACCCTTTGTTTGTCTGCTGTCACTGGCTGCCAAGCTTGGTGATTGCACAGCCCCCACTGTGTCAGGGCAGTCCTCAGTGCATGTACAGCGTCTGTTTGTTGACCACCACGGCTTCAACATATGGCACACACTGGGTGTGTTCCAGCACCATTCCTGTGCCTTGCCAGGCTGCAGATCACCAGCAACGTGTACCTCCAGTGTGCCAGCGCACTGCAGGATGTCAACATGTGTTGCTTTCGTCCGCCCCTCTGCATCTTTTACAATCGAGAACTCCAGCCGATCGCCAGAAGTCAAACTCCTGCTGCCTTGAGTTTGTATGGCCGACTACAACAGAGAAGCAAGATATGGCCAAATCAGCACAAACAGCGTTCTCGTCTGTATCCAGCCCCAGTCCCAGCAGCAGACGCGCAAACCTTGGCGCAGAATCAACCATCGGCTTGGCAACGAAACCCCTGCTTGGTGTGCAAGTTGTTCAGATGGCTCCAAGAATTCCATGAATGCGTGCCACTGAAGCACAGTACGACATGGGACCAGAGCCCCTGATGCCCGTGTCTGTGGGATCTGCATTCCCCATCAGCACGAGATCTCGCGCCGAACGCTCTCCAGGCACCCGGGGCACGCTCGAGGCACTAGGGCAGGCTCCCCTTCAGACACACCTCCCCAGCTAGGGCATACCACCAGCAACCAACACGCGGTGCTCCAGACGGTCCCCGCAATCAACAGCCACCTCAAGCCTCCGGGCAGCGGCCGCTCCCAAGGCAGCACCCCGCAGCCCTCCCCGAGGCGCCGGCCATCCGGGCAGAAAAATGCCGAGGGGCCCAACCAGCACCGAATCACGCGAACTGGGAGCCCTTGCCCCACTCGTTGCAGCGCGGGCCAGCAGCGCTAGCGCGGCCACTTCCGCAATCAGCGGCAGGCCCTTCATCAAGCCCAGGCTCGCTGGAAGAAATCCCCATCGAGCGCACCAGCCCCCCGCGAGTCGGGGCCCGGCCAATTGGCGCCAATCCGCATCCGGGCACGGGCGCCAGCGCCAAAACATCCCCCCTCGCCCCGTCATGGCGGGTCGCACCTGATGGACAAACACATCGGGCCCTCCGCCATCAGGCGCGATGAATCCGTAACCCTTGGCCGCGAACCAGGTCTGCACCTCCCCGCTCCTGCGATCAACATGCTTCCCCATCGCTGAGGCCAATTGCCCCCCCTGCGCCTGCTCTGGATCGCCGCCGTGCGTGCGGGGTCGCACAGTCTGGCGTGTAACGCAGCGGGGCCGGCCGGGGCGGGCGTCAGGGCGGGGCAGTGGGCCTCGAGCTGCGGACTTGGAGGGGCCGTTTTGATGGCGGAGCGAAGGAGCGAGGTTCCCCTGGGGCGTATGAGTTGAGGGTGTGTCATTCTCGCGTGGCCCAGTTTCGGGCCTGTTTCTCCATTTCCATGATGCGTGTATTGACGGCTGTGGGGACGCGGGTGGGAAGCAGCAGACTCTAGAGCACCGGGAAGCAATGCTCTGGAACGCTGTCCATTCTCACCTAGCACGTTGACGCCAGTTTGGTTGGGGCAATGTTTTCATGGAGACGGACAGGGAATCTTAGGGAATCTTGTTTTATAAGTTTTTGGAGTTTTGTGTTGCTTGGTACTTCCCTATCGCAAGGTTTCAGGCTTGGGGCATGCTCAAAGCCTCCGGGGCTCAGGTGTCGGATACAAACACATGCAGGAAGTGGTCTTCTTGTTGACCGCAGAAACAGAGAGCCCGAATGCCAAGTTGTGAGTCTTGAGGGAAATTCTGCAACCTCACCAGATGAACTTTCCCTGCACGTTCGAGCGTGGTCTACCCAGTTAATGTCAGGCGACGATACACCTGAGACTCCTGTCTCATGCTTTGCAGGCTGTGGCACCGATTTATGACAAATTTCGTGCTTGGAGCCCATTTGTAGCTGGGAGGTGGAGCAGTTGAGAAGGAGCAGGTTGTGAGGCACAGCATTGCGTACTGGGCCAACTCAATGGACACAAAAGCTAGGTGTTCTCGAGTAGAAAATACTTGCTGCTGATGGGCAACGATTTTGCCCCTGATGGGCCGTGGTGGGCCGATAGCAGAGCCAATATCATGCGCTGGAACGAACCAGGATTTGTCATTGCTCCCTGCTCGTTGCACCCACCCCTGCCCACACCCACCCCTGTCTTACAACATGAATGCCCTGCGAAGCGAACACAGCAGCACCAGCGCTACACATCAGTTCGCATTGCAGCATATCAGTGCCACCAAGTTTTGGTCGGTACACATTCAACGACAGACCGACGAGGGCCATCGGACCCTGCATGCTTTGCGAAAGTTGCCAGCCCCAAGTGTAAACATGTGTTTGTGCTTCTTGTGTGCATTGAAATCTAACTCAAAACTAGCAACTTGTCATACACTGAAGCAACCCCTCTTGGTAAGAATCACAAGGCCCTATTCCATTTCCAGTGCTATGTGGGAGCACAAGTGCAAGCATGTTCGAGTGAATGAGACACCATTCACAGAGGGGCAGGAACATTCAATTGCCAACTGTTGTGGTGACGAACCGCACAACGCATCCTTAGCAGAACATAACCAGCCACTAGAAATCGCTTCCAGTGCAACCAGCACCACTCACTCTTCTCCACCAGCGGATAATCCATTGCTGTGACAGTCTGCAGCTTTTGGTTTCAGCACCCAAACCTGTTGTCTTTTCGGCAAACAGCCAGGGGAGACGAGCACTCCCCTGTCTCGGCACACGAGGCCTGACAATTGCTGGACATGCTCTTTAATGCAAGTTGGCAACATGTTGCATCGCAGGGACATGGGATTTCACACTGCACCACCTCCAATGAATGAACGGGTCGTGGCAAAATTCAGGACAACAACCCAGGAGAGCATGCTTGGCCCATGAAAGAATGCTGCCTTGCAAAATGCCCATTGTTTCGTTCAATGCCTGTATTCGGAAGACCACCCAAGTTCTTCAGCAGTGCCCTCCTGTGGTCCAACAAACTATTGGGATGGCTGCTGCACCAGAATTCAGAAGAGATTTTCTCCATCCAGCACCCTGTGCCGAAACAACATTCATATTACAAACAGTTCCATGTGTCCCTGACTGAACGCACAACGCCATCAGCGTCTTGGATGCCTCTTGAGTTCTAAATGGAAACCCACACCATTGGATACCATCAGTTCGATTGTTCAACCTGAATTCCATCAGGGGCCTCCGCTCTCAGGGCAAGGGACCCATTACTCCCATGGGTACCTTGCTTCCCTGCTGTTATTTGGAAACTTCCCCTGCAGCGTTAACACAAGCGTATGGTCAGTTTCCTGGGATGTTTTGTGAAGCATCAGATGCTGCTGTACTGACCACAGCCGGGCCTTTCCATCCCACAACATTCATCGCCCTCGGTGTCCGTACGCCGTCAAATCGCGCACTGTCCAAAGTGCGCCCACGCACATCGACAATGCAGCGGCAGCAACACGATGACAGCGCGCCTACCTCCACTACGCCCTCCCCGTGCTCCAATCGCAGCAATTCCCCATTTTCTTCACCAAGACAGCGATCCACCCCACCCCACGGCCCTCTCGCCCGCCTCAGCCACTCCTCCCTCCACCACAATCACTCCGCCTCCCAAAACCCCCCGCGCTTCTTATCGTTGTCTGGGCTGCCGGTGTGGACACCGATCTTCGACAGTGGACACACCACGCTGACACTTGACGCTCTCTCCTTCGTATCCGCCTTCTTCTGCCTCGATGCTCCCCCTAAACCTGCCCAAAGGTGGAAGAAAAGTGGGCTATGCGTTGCACTGTCCTGTAACAATCTCACCCCCACCGCTTGGAGCCGCCAGCCCCCGCCTCCCCCGCCTCCAGCCTCGCCGACAGCGCCTCGATGCTCCGAGAGATCTCCGCGGCCATTGTCCTCAGCCCCGCGGCCCGACGCAGCTGATCCGCCGTGGCCTGCACCCCGCGCTCCATCTCCCTGACCCTGTCCTCCGCCTCCTCCACCTCCCTGCGCGTGCGCGCCTGCAGGGTCGCGATCTCGGCCTGCCGCTCCGCGACACTGGACGCGTTGGACTCCGCCAGGGCGCGCAGCGCGGAGAACAGCCCTGACGCGTCGACGACCGACGGGGAGGCCGTCAGGCCCTGCAGGATCTGGAGCTCGCTCCAGAACTCCTCCAGTCCCTGCGCACCCCGCCCGCACGGCACGGTAAAAAGCCTCGCACACAATTGCTCGGGGGCGTGCCCTGTATGACCTGTTTCTCTCTCTCTCTTTGCAACAAATCCTACCCACCCTGCCGGTCAAAAAGCCGCCTTCCACGCGGCGACTCGGCTGGCTGGCATTCCGCGGCGGGTGTGGAAGCGTGCAGTCCCCATCTTACTTTTCTTCCTGTTTCTTCCCCCTTGCTTTACAATTTGCATTTGGCGCCACGGGGCGACACGGCTGGATATCCGCGACAGGCGCGGGAACGTGCAGCCCCCATCTTACCTTTCTTCTTGCTTTCTTGCTTTGCTGCTCAGGTTTTTGCTTTGCTTCTCACCTTTGGCGCCTCAGGAATGAGCCTCTCGAGGCGCGCGAGCTCGTCCAGCACCGGATCGACGCGCGCCTTGGTGGCGCCTGGCTTCTCGCTGACGGTGACGATCCCCTTGTCGCCAGAGCGACTCGAGGAGGCGCCCATCGGAGGGGCAGGGGCCCTCTCCGCCAATCGCGGCCCAGTTTGAAGTAATATGCGTCAGGCTGGAGCAGGTGGCCTGTGCCCGCGCAGCCTGGGGCGCTATCTTCTTTCGCAGGCGGTCGGGACCATCGCGGCTGGCGGAAAACGGGAGGAGGGAGCGTTCAGGCGACAATATGTTTTGGTCCCCACTTTCTTTCCTTTTCTACTAGAAGGGTCCCAGCTTCTTCCCTGTATTAGAAAGTCCACACTTCTTTTCCTCTTCTTCTAGAAAATCCCCACTTCTTTCCCTTTCTTTCCCAGTTCTGTTTCCTTGCATTGCACTCGGTTTCTTTCGGATTTTGTTGTTTCGGGGAGGGAGGGGGCTGATGTGGCATCGCGTCATTGGCCTGCCCTGTGGTGTGATGTGTGAACTAAGTGGCTCCGTCGGTCAATTGCCGGTTGTGCCCCCCTGCGATGGATGTCGAACTTTCGACCGGCAGCAACGGACAGAGTGCGCGCCCCAACGTCCTCCTAGGCGCGTCCGGAAGCGTTGCCGCAGTGAAGGTTCCCAGGATTGCCGAGCTGCTGTCGGAGTTTGCGGCTGTCAAGGTGAAACTGTGCGCCCATCTGTCGGATGGAGAGACAGGGCGGTTCGCGAGATTGGTTTCGCTCGCGTGACTGCCAGGGCGGCCAATGGCGGCCGATCACTCTTCTTTAGAAAGCCCTCTTTCCGCGGAGTGCGAGAATACGTGTGTTGAAGCGGCATCCCTTTTGTTCGAGAAAGAACTCACCGCAAGGGACAGCACGCTAAACCATGCCCTGCCCGAATGCATCGCATGCACAGCCGTCGGTTTAGTCTATTTTGAGAACCTGGAAATGATTATGTTCTAAAAATTTGGGTGCGGAAATCAAGAGGTGCAATCTGGTGTTTTTGTTGTGCAGGTTATTGCAACCGATGCTGCTGGGCACTTCTTCGCAGAACTCGACCTGCCACCGCCCTGCCAGCCTCTTTTGGGTGACGAAACTGAGTGGCGGCAGTGGAACCAAAAGGGAGACCCCGTGTTGCACATTGACCTCAGGAAGTGGGCTGACTGCTTCGTCATTGCCCCCTTGTCTGCCAACACACTTGCAAAGGTGTCCCATGGGCTCTGCGACAACCTCCTGACGAGTGTTGTGCGCGCATGGGACTTTGAGAAACCGTTGCTGGTGGCACCGGCAATGAACACATGCATGTGGGACAGCAAGTTTACCACAGAGCAGCTACAGAGGCTTAGGAATCTTGGAGTTGGTGTCATTCCTCCAGTGGTTAAGACTTTGGCTTGCGGGGACACAGGAACAGGTGCCCTTGCTGAACCAGAAGTCATTGTTGAGTTTTGCAAGCGTGCATTGCTGGACAAAAGTCAGTAAACAGAGGCAAGCAAGTTCCCTTGGAAAGAATAAGTGCAGGCACAGGCAAACTGTGGATGTGCCGAATGTGCAAAATGGCTGCTGGCAATGTGTTGCCCATGTGCCTGCAAAGTTGTTTGATCCCTGCTGCCTTAAAACCAGGGCAACACAAATGCATTGACCTACAGCAGTTCATCTGCAGCATTGTTATGATTCCCCATTGCTGTACGCTTAATGTCTTTGAAGACCAATGATCCAGTGCCTTGGTCTGCTATTGCAGCATATGGGAACTGTGTTGTTGCACACTCTCAAGCTGGCAGTAGAATAGTCCGAGGCACACAAGATACGTTGCCAATTTGCCCTCGCCACTCATATTGCTGCCGTGTGTAGCAAGTGCTCGATGCAAGTTTGCAGGTGGCCCCATTCAAGGTGCTAGAGAAGAGGAGCACAGCAAAGTCACGCAGAACTTGGTTGCCAATGTGGTGCTGATATTGGCCAAGCAATGCCCAAGACTTTTCAGAATAATCATGAAACGGGGTCGAATTCAATGACACGAAACCATACAGCCTTTGATGCCTAGGAAGACAGGGCCTGTTGAGTGCACTGTGGCAGCAAGGGTGGGGCATCCCTCATGACGTGCCCTGCCCTTGCCTCACTCTTCTTCTGTCTCGCTTTCCTTTCTTGCTGCAATTTGCTCAACTTCCAAAGATCTTCCAGATTTTCCACCACAGGCACATCTGGATGCTTCTGCCACATGAAACAAAAAGACAACGCAATAGCAAAATCAGCTCCTCTACAGACGCGTCTTGATACTCCTGCTTGGCGAAATAGTTAAGAAGCAGCAGAGTGAGTTTCATGAAGCCTCATGTGGCAAGTTCTTCAGGTTGGGTGCCTGAATTTTGCCCTTTGTGGGATTCTCAGGCACAAAACCAGAGTCAACCAGTTAAGAGGTGGATTTTGAATAGACCCACAGTCATGGTATTGGAAAAAGTAATTTCAACATGCCGCACTTGTGTGACTACTGTTGCCAAATGCATGCACCGCCATGAGTAATCGTATTACTTCCGCTTCCACAAGTACTAGAAACAGGGGAACTTTGATCAGGTCCAGGTGCAATGAGTTTGCGCCTTTCTTGCTTCCCTGCGGCTCTCCACATGAGTTGAGAGAGGGACACAGTGGCAGAAAAGGAGTGAGACAGCGCTCTCCCGGCGATCTACGCGGATCCTGCATCTAGGGCGTCATGTACCGACTGCCTGCCAGTATTTGAAACCAACCGATTTTCGCAATTCGAGGGATATCTTTTACGCCTCTATTGTGCTGTTGTAAGCCGCGATTATTACTGGTTGACTGGACGAACCCTGTGGAAGATGTACTCGCCATTTTTGTGCAAGCCTTCACTTTGCGCTCATTCTTCCGTCCATGCTGCCAGCGAAAATTCCGGCCGGCGCTGGTCGATCGTGTGGCGACCACAGGCTTCAAGATGGTGTGCCATGCAATGAACCGCACGCAGTCTTTTGGGACACACCTCCGATAGGTCTCCGCTATGTGGAAGCTTGTGAGGTGGTCGCATTTGCCAGATTAAAAGTGTTGCTTGCTTACTCTCAGCTTGCCAGCGGTGTATCCACGTGTGTGATACGTATCTAACGGGCATTTATATTAGTCCACGCTATTCGGTGTTTTGCTGACAATTTCGCGCGATACTGCAAAGCAGAAACGTCGATTTCATCATCTAGAAAGCCCAGCATGCTTTCGTGCTCCGATTGGATGAGAAGCGCCAACAATGACAACGTCGGCATGCAATACTTAAATCCTGCTCCAATGGTGTTCACATTCGCATTCAACCTCTGAGTAAGGAAATCAGGCACACCCTTTTTTTTATTATGGCTGTGATAGGATCTGTTGCCAGTTCGAGCATCGCCCACACATTCGCATTCAACCGCTGAGTAAGGAAATCAGGCACACCCTTTGTTTATTATGGCTGTGATAGGATCTGTTGCCAGTTCGAGTATCGCCCACTGGAGAGACTGTTTTCTGAATTGCGACAACGCCTGACCTTGATGAACGCCATGTCTGAGGTCTCATGCTGGGCGTCGTCGTCGCTGCTCCACCCCTCAGTGGCACCGTCCTTGGCGTACTCCGCCTCAGCTATCTTCTCCCATCTGCTGTTCAGGTCTTCAATGGGACTGACTGCATCCCCCAGGGGGTCGCGCGGCAATTGAGTGCCTTCCGACACCTGCGCAAACATCCCAGACGCGCCACTTGTGTGTGTGACACTGCCCAGCAGGGCCATTTTCAAGACAAGCGGGAGAAGGAAATTACAGCCGTCGAGTGCCCGAGACGTGGAGGTCTGTGGTGACTCCAAATTCTACTGCGGATCAACAACTTTTGCCAAGCTTTGACCCGTGATGTGGCAACTGAATATAAGGTTTCCCAATGGCGAACTTTGTGAGCAGAGCGGCCCCCTGTTGAGTACCACATTGCCCACCCACTCCCAACCGCCAAACAAAAGATGTAAATCCTGACAAGAGAGCCATACAGAAACAAGCCATCGCCCAATGTGTGCTGCAATTTTGACTGCCTCCACAGATGTCCCGCTCCTGTCCATGGGAAAATATATGCAAGGTGTGGGGACCACTGCACGCAAATGGCACATACCCACGCGTTATCCACTTCATACGACGTCTGTCTCACAACGCAGCATGGTTTCCCTTCATGGCCTTGGGGGGTGAATGTTATTGCCCACTGTGAAGATAGATGCTAGATGTTTAGCTCTTGGCAAGGCATTCACAGCCTTTTTGGCCCAATATCATATTTGGCGCGTTTGAGTAATTAATGCATCGGGTTTGAGACTTCTGACCATTTCACTATGCAGTAGGCATGGTGCGTGTGCTGCCGTGCTGGCAACACTTGAAATGTTCAAGTGTTTTGGATATTGAATATCCAGTGCTAAGGAGACTTTCCCTTGTCACAAAGTCGCACCTTCACTGAGTAAGGACCTCCGGCTATTTGCTTCCCTTTTGACATCACTTCCAGCCTGTAATATCCCGGGTACTGCGCAGTGTACTGGCACTGGTACCGGCCGTGCCCTTCAAATAAGACGGACACAGCGCACTTCGACGGTCCCGATGACAACTCGACCTGCGCTGGTAACGCTCATTAGCGCCGTTCAGCATGGCGTTGTTCTCAATGCAACAGCAACGCGCGAACATTGTCATACGGAAATTTGTCGGCATTTGATGCAACATTGATAGGTATTTGCATCAACGCCGCTATACAGATCTGTATAGCTCGTGTCCAGACACAATCCCTGAAGGTTAGTATTGATCCAGCGCTTGTCAAATTTCCGAAGTATTTCAGGGCTGGCAAAAGGGATCGTTGATGCAGCATTGTCGCAAGACTGCTTGTTTGGAATGTTGCATCAAGATGCCTTCTTGGAGGGTTGATTAAAACCGATATCAAGAGCCATTGTTTTAGGTGCAGTTCACCAATGTTATTGATCTCTGTTTTGACCCACGTACACCAAACCCCATCAACACTGCATCAACATCTACCAAATTTCTGGATGGTTGTGCGAACGCTGGAGGTCATTCTATTTATGTTGCTCAGCTGGAGGCCAACAACCCAGAAGCGCGCTTTCTCTTGCTGTGCAGTTGGTCTGCTCAAGCGCGATGCCGAGGCAACAAACAATGCACCACTCTGCCGGATTTTCTTGTGCGGCGCAAACGTTATTCACATGTATCGTAACAGGATGTGTGCGGCATCTGTATGGTCATGTACTGGATCCACGGTCAGCGTTGGATTACATGACTGGACGGCAAAATTCTGGACCGGCAGTTTGCAGTGATGACCCCATGATGCACCTGCATTGCGCCTCTGGACAAATGCGTGGTAGGAATCCAAGCTCAAAGTAACCGACGTGGTGCTGATTCAAAACTTGGTGCATCGCTCATGCGCGATGTTCAGCGCTTCAGCACGGCTTGAAGCCTTTAGCGCTGTGGTAAATAGTGGGAGATTTCGCCCCAACAAATCGGATCATCTACCGTAGAGAGGATATGAAACTTGACGTGCCAATCACGTGGTGGCATTGAGGATTAAATACAGTCAGCTCAAAATCACTGCTTTCAACAGCACCAGCCATAATGAAACGATTTCATTTTTGCACCTCGTTTCATTTTCCATTTCTCATTTCCTCCATTTGTTCTTGATTTTTGAACTGTACTTCATTTCAGCGACATACCCATGGCTGGACTCGAGTGGATGGACGGACCGCAATTGCGATTCGTGGGTTCGTGTTGGCTATTTGGGGCTTCTCTTTGTTTCTCTTTGGACTCCGCTTGCTGGCGGCCCCTTGGGCTGACCAGCTGTGTTTATGGACAAACACAGTGTTTTCAAACAAATCCTGTGCGCGATCACTGCACAAGGGATATACACACCGCCAGTCTGGGAGCACATCCGTCCTCAGTAGAACAGATCCATACCTCGATGGGCATCTCCGATTCCGCCGTATCGGCTGTGCACCTGTTTCCGTATTCGTCCCGAAGGACGACGCGGAATTGCGCCGAATTGTTTACCGTGGCGCTTCGCCTTCCTTCCCCTTCTGCGGTGCATTTTCGGCCACAGGGCTTCCCTCCGAGCACTCTCACCATGTACGGGGAGTCTGCCACGGCTTCGCCGTCTCCTGGACTCGCCAAATAGAGACATCGTTTTCAGCAGAACAGAAGCTGTATCATTTTTCTGTAACGTAGTGGGATGCACAAAACAACCTGGCCTTAATGCAACAGTGTGCGTCAGTGGGCGCAGGCGGATGTTCCACGTTTCTACCTGCAAAATACGTGCCAGTCTGCGAAAACCCCGCAGTTCACCATGTGATTCTCTATGTGAAATGCAAGTGCGATATGTGCGAAATTATCTTGCATAATGCATATGGAATTGTATGGAGCCAATTCCTGATCGGGTAGCCAGGATGGACAGCGCCGAAGAGCACACTCTCATGGTAAGCATTTGCGCATAACCCGCTCTGACGGTGGCGACCATTTTACCGAATCAACATTAGATTTTATCTTCAGCCGCAATCCGATATACAACTCCGCGATCGAATCGCATTCACACTCGCGTTGCCCCTCCCAAATGAAATGTGAGGCGCAAGGCCCGCCATCCATGCAACACCAAACCATCACTGCGCTGTGCTTGTTTGATCACATCAAGGCATCTTCCAGCGTTCTTTCATACCTGTGAGAATGTACACCTCGTACAGTCCTCCCTTTCTGGCAGTGTATTTTGCAACGTAAGTGCCATCTTCGTTGTCCTCTACTTCACCGCATACACTTTCAGGACCGCGCAATATGATAGAAAATGCGTCTCCACCGCTCAGACGTTTGTTTCCTTGGTCGTCGCGAGCCTGAGTGGAAAACAGCAGCCACGCACATGAAGCAGATTATCCTGGTGCCAGCACGTCTGGTTTCCACGTGTATGTCAATATTGATAGCATGTGCATTTCAAACGACTTGCCATTGCTCAGAATGAGAACACGCGCATTGAACTGGTGATCGGCAGGAAGTGCAGAACTAAGCAATCGGTAGTTTGTGAGTACAAGATACCGTGTGTCTGCTGTGCAAAACCGATGTGAATTCGCGCAACCCTTGCAGCCTATTTGAGGCTGTTGTTTGCCAGTGATTGTTGCGGCCAGCTTTGGCTAATACTTTAATTTGTGGATCAAGAAATAGTTTTCTGTGTACAGCGAACTCATATCATCCTTATGAACGAGGTACTTCAAGACCTAGCTGTGATGGAACTGCATTTGCTTGTCATGGATGTCAACGGTATGGTAAATTTCATGAACTTGACTTAATTCAAACACCACTTGCGCGTGGGCATGAAAAATCAACATCTCAAAATTGAGCTTCATGGAACAGACCTCCCTATGTGCATTTTCTAACTTGGGTTGATACACAAACTGGAGAAGTGAGAACAAAATCGACTGTAAGGACATGCCAATATGTTGGATCCATAATTACATTTGGGGCAGCTCTCAAGCAGCGTACACACAAAAAGCAGCCATTGAGTCTTTCTTCATAATGTAAGGCTCAATGTTGCTTACGCGTTCCTTAAATTAAAATTAAGCTCTCGCCTGGTGCGGATCGCTGCATCACCTCAATTCCAATCTGCGATTCTCTCCCGGCGACAGCTCGCGACATACCCGGCCCCAAAACTCTCGTTTTCTTGGGATCTGCCCCTGTTTGGACCCAGCAGTCGTCTTCCCAATTCCCTCGAAATTTCGTGCCATCGGCGAAGATGCATACGCCTGCTCCGTGGCGTCGGCCATCCAGCCATTCACCTGCACGTTGATTCATCTCTCATTTGATGGTTGCGCGGCTATTGCATGCCATTTCAACATGCCTTTCACGCCGCGCGGCGCACTCTGCAACGAAGACGATGTGGAAGGTTGAGCCGCGCTCAGGGACTCCTCATGAGTTGCAATTCGGAAACAACCAGTCAGGTTCCAACAGGCAGTAAAACTATCAAAAAGGGCATCATTCCGTTGAAGCATTGCAATTGCGCAGCCTCACCTTCGTGCCTATCTCCACATGCGTACAGACACCGCCCCGCGCCATGGCGTTTGTCGTTTTTCCATTCCCCATCGTGCCTGTCCCCGCTGGCGTACTCGCAGCGGCCTTTTCCATGTCTCATACCCTCCTTCCAATCCCCAATGTACTTGTCGCCGTTGTCGTATCGGCATGTCCCTGATTGGAAATTCCTATGGTTACTACTATTGGGCAATAATATGCAACAGGACCAAGTCCTGAAACTCGGCATCGACGCGGGCACCATTTGTGTTCCGCATTGATCGATCGATCAATATTGTCGAAATCGTGACTTTTCATGTGCAAAAATATGAAATGGCCGCATGACATGCATTTGGGATGACAACTTTATATATACTGTACATGCTATGCATGTATGGTTTTCTGCATTAATACAATTGGGTGATGGGTGAATTGCTGCACATGAAAAGCTCGGGACTCTGGTGTTGCGCAATGAAACGTCGGAGCTGCTAGTTCGTCTGTGACTTCATGCTGGAACCATGTGAGGACAGGCACTGGAAATAGGTGAGCCTCCCAGAACAAATCACAAATTCTAGGGAAAAATCCCTTGAATTGACGCCTGCTCGACTTTGGCAGAGCCACCACTCAGGCTACGCTCCTGACCTGGTAGCAGCGCAGACATCTGATTGAAAAGCAATGGACCTGGGACATTGCGCATCACCTAAATTTTGGAGATTTTCTCATGAGACTCGCGAGCAGACTCACGTCTTCTCATGTGCTTCCGCACAATGATGGGGAATCGCGATGCACAGAAATCTTGTGCTTAACCTTCATTTGCTTGCGCTTACCCTTTCCATGTTGCCTATCGTTCTCCCATGACCCGGCATATTTGTATGCACCACGTGCCGAAAGCTCTCCTTTTCCATGCCGTTCGTCTCTCTCCCACTGCCCATTGTACTCCCTGCCATCCGCATATATGCAGATCCCATCGCCTTCGCGCATGCCGTCACGCCATTGGCCCTTGTATTTGAAAAGATCACGATGGTGGCAAACCCCGAATCCGCTGTACAAACCATCTTTAAATCTGAAACCGGGAAAGAAAGCACAAGTAAAAAATCGGCCAAAACATAGGTTTCGAACAGTATGCGGAAATCGTGTAAAGCCGTGTCAAAACGTATAAAAATCACGTGCATGCACTGAATCGCTACCACACGGGTTGGTCCCATTTTCAATACAATAAATGCACGATAAATACACGGTTTTTACACGATTTTCAGTAGTGTTATACGGTACACGATTTTCGAAACCGTGTATTTTGGCCTCGTTTTACTAGTGAAGTGCTTCAGGTTCGGATTTGGCCATGGCCATGCCGCTTTGTGGCAGCACAACGCGCTGTTGGTAATTGAACCTTCATCGCAATCTTGAAAACGCACTGAACAGGGCATGTTTCAGAGGATAGCGATTTTGCGAATTGTCTTTTTCTCGAAAGAGAGGGAGGAGGAACCTTTTATTACAATTGGATAGATTTGTAAAAACACTTTCGAGTAATAGAAATCAAAGCAGGTGAGCGATGTTCGGGATTTTGAATTTTGGGTCCCATGCAATGTGTTAGGCGAGAATCCCCACAGGTCTTTGATCGAGCCTCGCGAGTGCGCCTAAAAACCAGAAGCACAGTCAAGGGCATGATCCACATAAAGATCAAAAGATAATAATCTCCAGACAAGCCTCATTCATAATGGGATCTTGCATTTTAAAGACTTTTCCCAATTCGCCTTTTCCACTTCGTAAAGGCGTTTACCACCGCCACTACAGCTTTGCATTTACGAAGTTTTCCCTATTGAAATCTGCACATTCGGGTAGTGGACGCTGTGCAGTGTTGAAGCATAGCGCGAGAGCAAGTTTCTTTCCACCGAATGCACTTCTGCGCCCTATGAGGTATAGATCGCATCAGATGCGGTGGCGCTATTGACTGGCAGTGATATCCTGACCACGGATTTTGGTTTTCACGCCAGAAAACCTCAAATGTTTCCGACGCATTACTAGTAATGTACTGTGCAGCACGGCGTAAGCGCCCTTGATCACTGCAAATCGCCATCAGCATTGGGTCAGGCATTGCAGAGAGGATCTCTGATCTCCTTGCTGCATACTCTCCCACGTATTCTGTCTTTCCGTCGCTGCTCACGAACTTTCCCTTCACGATGGCGCCGCCGCAATACTCTCCCTCGTGGTAAGATCCATCTGCAGCTGTCCACCGGCCATTACCTAAGAACACACAAAGCAAAAAAATTCTATGTGCGCCGGTGCGAACGCCCTTTTTCTAATAGAAAATCGGATTCTGTCCGTGCAGCGCACAAGCGGAGGACCATTGATGTGGCCGCAGACACCGCAAGGAAACGGATTGTAGATAGGAGGTGGCCGTCAAGCAATAGTTCATTTTCTGTACATTTCAGCGCGTCTAGCTGCCATTTCCCGAACTGCCTGAGTTGGTGTGCACTGTCTCAAGTACACAGGGCGCATTTTTATGCATTTTGTGGCTATTTACGCGCAAAACGTGAAACCCATTTTTGCGCATACCTCGAAAAATTTTGCACATCCTGGATATGAAATAGGATATGGAAGGGATCCATATCCAGGATATCGTATATGATATGTGCTCCATTATCCTGGGGTATGGCGAGGATATGGCCAGGGATATTCTCCCGGCCGTCATATTGATATGGCCAAGGATATGGCCATATTCTAGGATGTATGGGCTCCATATCCAGGATATGGAGCCCGTATCTGCTCATGGCGCCCATATCCTGCGATATGGCGAGGATATGAACGAGGATATGGCCATACACCTGGATATGGTGGCCATATCGTAGGAAGTGGTAACCATATCCTGGGACATGGGCTCCCATATCCAGGGATACGGCCATATCCTGGATATGCATATCCAGGATATGCAACTGTTTCTGATGTACGTAGCCATGAAAGAAAGATTTATTGCGCCCTCAGTACCAAGCCTGGCTGCGTCCCATGGACGACAGCTCTCGGAGATTTCCTTGAGCGACATCTCCAAAAACTCTACATCTAGAGAACTCTACAGTTCACCCACTTACATATCAAGCAACCACATCAGGTGAACTCTAGAATTCACTGCTTGCATACATATCAGGGCGGCAAATCACTCCTTGTGTAAATACTATCAGATCCCTCAGATTCACAAGCAAAGGCACAACGGGATGGACTCCCACTACGCGCGTGGTTCTGTGGGACATTGATGAGGGCAGGCACCGACGAGGCATCGGAAGTTCGGCAAGCAGAGTGTGGGAGACATACCCTATTGAGGGATTTACGCCACCCTCGGAAGCGGAGGGAGGGAGCCCTCGTACTGCTACGAGTGCACTGATGGAAGCGTCAAAACATTTATCCAAGGCACTGACACTTTATGAAGATTACTCTTCTTCTGATGCAAGTCACGTCCGACCAAAATGGGTCCGGGGCGTAACACTTGTGTTCCCGGAAGTCCAAATATGCAACAGGATTGTCTTCTCAGTGTGCGCACCTTCTATAGCATCTTTTTCCCACTCGCCCTCGTACGAACTTCCGTCACTCTGCTCGAAGTAACCCCATCCGCTCCGGCAATCTTCCAAAAAGTCACCACTGTACTTGGATCCGTTCTCGTAAACGCAGATTCCGACCCTGAAAAGCAATGAAATTGCACAGACAGGCAGTTGTTATTCAAAATTTTATGGATATTCAGTCATTAGGGATTATGTTGCCATACTTCTGCGGAAAATTATAGGGCAGTTGACGCCACAATGCGAAGGAAACAGGTGCGCATACAGACATGCATTGTGGCTCGTGCAGCGTGATGCCTTGACGACAGCTGCAGCTGTGGCATGTGAGGCCTTGTGCATCGCTTCTTTCATGGACGCGGATGTACGCTGGCAGTTCACTATCCACACTGATCTGGATGCACTCAAAAGTTGGAGTCATCCAATTGGAGAAACTCCATTCCCACCGAGCATGCAAAAATCAGCTCACCAGCATGTCCAAGAGAGCACTGATTTCGTACTGATTTCGCCAAACGGTGTAACAGCGTTTAGAAACTCAAGCACGAATCAAGGATGCGTGGAAAATATCCCAGTACCGTGGGGAACTCTTGAGGAGCCTTGGGATCGAACTGTGCTGCCATCTGCCTAATTTTCACTGTGGCTTCGTTTTGTTCGGGGCAAAAAGCTGAAGCTGCAGGGGCGCGGCAGTAGGCCCAGGGAGGGAGTGTCGATCGGCTCACCCGTTGGCTTTGTCGCCCTCCCAGTCTCCTTCGTATTCGAGGCCCTTCTTGAAAACCATCCTGCCCTTGCCCTCTCTCTTGTCGTACCTCCATTCGCCGCTGTAATGGTCGCCATTGGAGCAGATGTGCTCACCTTTGCCGTGCCGCATGTTGCCCACCAGCCCTGGATCAATTCCAATAAATCTTGGTTACAGTAGTCATCATTGCACAACAAGACCTGCACAGCCTTATCGAAAGCGCCCCTATATATCTTCTTCAGGGCCTCCATTCCCGTAGTTTGGTGCTCACCTTATCCTCATGTGTGTCATCCTATTTCCCCGAAATTATTCAAGAACTTTGTTTTAGGCAATAAATAGGTATTGCTACAAATTTTCCGGAATTCGGCATCATCGCAGTCACACTCTCTGTGGACCATCTCTTCCGATATGTTGACTCGTACCTTGAAACTATCAATATCAACGATTCGCCATGTTGTCACCAACCTGGGCTGTCCTCGTGTCAGCGTCAGTATGGACGGCCTTCCTAACCTTGTTGCACCGGTTAGGCCAATGCTATTGCACTAATATAGGTGTCTTTTGGCCTTCAGCCACAACACACGCACAATTCCTGTTCACATCCAAAACTCTGCGGCACGCCCGCATCTGTTGCTCCGTGGATTCAGCTGTGAATTTAGTTGAATCTTCATTGCATATCGAACCACATGACCATTCATACTTCCCAGAGACGCCTCAGCTCGGTCCACCTCATTAAAGGGGCAAGACTAGCTCCCCATGCCCTGCTCCAGTTCCCGACGCGCCTCTCAGCATATCTCAAGATTGGTATCACCGTTTTTCACGCTTAAGGGCTCTATAGGCAGCTATCAACATGGCGCGTTGAGGTTGTTTTGGTCGAATTTTTTGACTCGCACGTTTTGACCTCCACTTGCGCGATTTGGACAGCGGACAGGACTTTACGAACCGAGGCAGTATTTGCACACGGTTCTACATGTAAATAATGCATCAGCCTCCCAATCAACACAGTCAAATATACCCTCTGAGAGGGCCGAAATCAGATTGCAACGTCGAGGAATGGGTGAAAAGGGCGAGCCACGTAGATGGCAGAGCAGTACGCTTGTATGGGGTCATTGGACGTGTTTCCAACGGCCTTCGCGAGGTTGGCTCTGCGTCTGCGCAATCAACGCTGGGGCTTCACTGGGGTGGTGGAGAATGCCGACTTCGTGGCAAGTGCGATGTGCGCTCACTTTGTAGACATCTCCGTTGGAATACCTCAAGGTCTGACAGTGCTTCAGAACTTCAGATCTTCCGATCGCTTCGAAGCCTTGGCACCTGCATGTGCGATGGTGCGCAGTTCAGTGTTGGACGATGAAAAAAGGCCAAATCTCCTGCGACGTCGCAGGGGCGCGTCGCATACAAAAAGTGGCGGCACGGCTTCAAAATCATCACACCGTCCTGTGAAAACTTCTGCGCTCAGGTCCACACCCCCTTTGCCGTTCACACAAGTTTCACGGAGTTTGGGGTTCAATTCGGCGAACGTGGCGTGTGTAACCTTGTGCCCATCAACCATAACTTTCCCACAACCTCGCGCCTGCTGCCCTGTCAACCCAAAACATCAAGTCAAGCGGGGCCCATCCCAGCCACCGGCCCTTTGGGGACGCGTCCTTTCAGTTTCTCACACACCTCGACACCACAGGGCGGCGGACTGCAGGCGCCGTCACACACTGACCGGCGGTCGAGCGCGGCTTCGTACACATGACACGGCTTTACATATGTGAGGATGTACTCTATACAGTCACGGCGCTTCTTCTCACACCTAGAATCTACAGCGCACGGGCTGTCGACGCGTATACAGTGTGACCGGCGGTCGAGCGTGGCTTTACAAAAGTCGTGGGTTAGGTCGTGAGTAATGTAGTGAGTTTGCTCACGACGCTTGCCGCTTGGCCCCGGCCACCTCGGGCCGCGGCTCACCCCACAGCCTCCCCCACGTCTGCCGGAACGGCGCCTTGCGCTGCTGCAACCTCACTCCGCATCCGCTCGACTTCCTGCCGGAGCTCAGACGTGAAAGCGTCCCGCGTCGCTTCAAACCGGGTCATTGCGCCTTCGACGTTGCAGCAGCGGTGGGGCGGCCCCGTGTGGACCGCGCTGTGGCTGCGGGAAATTGACCCGCGCGGTGTGGCCTCCACAGACGTTATCAGTGCCGGGGGGGCCTAAGGTTACGAAGTGACGCTTGGAATTCTGCCGATCGGCGCGCAATTTCCGCTTTCCGTAGGAGCCACTAGTATTTGTGCTAGTCGACCCGCCGCGACAGATGCAGAAATGCCGATTTCGACTGCGAAGGAACCACTGTTGAACAAGCAGGGTGTCCACTCCACTGCCTCCAATCAGTACTACCGGTTGTTGTGTACATGACAGACGGATTCACGATTGTCTGTTGCACGTCTATGACGAGCAGCAACATCGCGAAGCGATGAACGGCAGTGAACTTGGTACCGAATTTGGCTGCTCGGGTCAACGGCCGAACAAAAATTCAACAGAATGCAGCGCGAATGCGCGCCCGTTCAAGTTTGTGAATCGCCCTTGATGGTATGGAAAACAAGCACAGCACATGCGAAAACAGAGGCTGTCACCTTGCCTGCATATCCGACGATAGCCTCGATTACAGCACGTTCTGTACTATTCCCAAGGTGCTGGAGCAGAGGCCAAGGGACAAGACCTGTGCATAGCCCAGGTATGCTCCACTGTCTGGTGGACATATCCGCAACCTGTCACTGCCCACTTCAGCGACAATGGTCGACCCATCGCTCTGGGTCCATACATGCACTACACACGTGCGGAATGGATCCCATTTCTTGTCCTACATGCCAAACACACTACTTTCGACAGTTCGATGGACGTGGATTCTACCCTGCTGCCTCAAGTGCCTATCCTCAGGCAGACTCTTGCATCGGGGCATATCTCAGTGATAACTGTCTGCATACACGCCGAATAGTCACAAGTAGATTGGGCCACAGAAAGCAAGGGTTGGTTGTTATTGCGTTCGAATCCAATTGAGCGACCGGATGAGGGATCTGACCAGACGTGGTGGCACTGTGCTGTCGCCACATGGTTGTGCAGCCCTGGCAGCTGGACCACGGTCAGCCCATGTTTCTTTGCTCATGAATGTTTGCCTCCATCGTTGTGCCAAAGTTAGGTTTGCGCCCATATGCATCATGATAACGTTGAACTCCTGGTCCACGATACCTCAGTTGTCCATTTCAGATTGCCCTTGTTTCGCGTTTTGCAACCCATGCCACGCTTGCTTCACTTTCGCTGTACCACGCCAAAACCCTTTGCACAACTAAATAGGATCATACAAGGGCAAGGGACAATAAACTGAATAAAGCAGCAACACTGTTGTCCTTGTGCACATCAGCAGCCCTAAGCAGCTGGGCGACCGTGGGACCAACACTGTACAGCACGTTTATGGCAGCTTGTGACACAAAGGTTCTTGCTATGCGTCTGCACGGTGCAGCCTCATCGCACACAGGATCGTGTGCGCAACAGTAACTGCAGGCCGGCGTTGAGGTCCAAATTGCAATGCCCACTACCCGCAACGGCTTTTAGTTAGAGGCTGCGTCCTGAAACAACACACGACAGCAAACTGCTGTGTGCAAAGTAAATCGCTGCACAAGCATGGAGATCCTGTTGCCCTCGACGCTGAAAGAAAAGCACAATGTATGTGCAGCAACACACTTATCCAAAACAAGCTTAGATTACACAAGGCAATGGTGGCAAGCACAGCTCCGCCACACAAAAGCCAGAAGAATGTTGTAGCCACTGTTCATTCCTAGGAAACTCAATATGTGAACCACAGCCAAAGGTTCGTTGTGAATTGCATGATACAGCACAGCAGGTGTGTGCAATGTACTGGGCCACACCTGATAGAGCACATGCTGATAACCTTGGAATCAATATTCGGACAAGAGAACATCGATCCCATCAATAAGGGACAAAGAATAAACAATGAACCTCAGCAGCATGCCCCTGTGTGAAAAAATCCCCTGTGCAAAAATCTCTCCCTAATCTTTGGCATCCTCAACTGTTGCGCCATCAGGACAGAGGGATTGCTGCGTATGCTGCTGTTATGGCCGCGCAAATGAGGGCTATCTTCACGTTGAAATCGTTCACCTTCGCCTTCATGCGTGCTGCAAGGCCTTTGTCCTCAATGGGAGCAACACCCGCCCCATCCACGTCCCAGAATCCAGCCTGACAAAGTGATGCGGAAGGCTTCAGTCAGTTGCTGAAGACATGCACAATTCTAAGAGACTCGATGCATTTCAAGCAGGGGCCCACACATTACAGAGATCTGATGTCAAAGTTTGTGGGCATTCAACACCAGAATCCAGGAACAAGAGATTCATTGGCCATTTTGTCTATGCAAAGAATGTGCGCCTGCCCAGTTGACAAAAGGAATTATGAACCTGGCATGCGAGATCAGCCAATCTGAAACGCTCTGTTCGCGAGTAGCCGTGGCAAGGGCAAAGCAGACTTAGGGAATTGACTCTGAGAGCACCGTTGCACCACACGGAACCAAACTCTCCAGCAGGGCGCCAATCGCCCAGTCAGACCCGAAACACGCACCTGCGCCAGATTGCACAGCCCCGCCCTCCCTGACGCGTACAGCGCGACACCAAGAAAGATGAACGGGCCGACCAGCGCCGCGCGCGCCAGCCAATCCGCCCGAGCCACCACCAGCCCGCATCCCAACACCGCCCCGGCCCCCATCAATATCTTTCCCCCGAGCTTCCTCCTCCCCCTCTCCTCCCAATCGATGTTCACCATCTCCGCCGCCGCACGCTGCCTCAGCCTCGTCCTCTCGGCACTGGCGGCCTCGTCATCCTCATCGGCGACCTCCGCATTCACGGGGATCACACCGTACACGTTCCGACGGCCGGGCTTTCGATACAGCCACCGCACCACCGTCTCGACCGGGTTCTCGCCGAGTCGAAATTGTGGAAAGGGCTGATCGTCCCCGGAGGCTGCCGACGCGACAGACATGACATGCCTTTTGCCTGGTCGTGGTGACCCGGGACGGCGTGGAGATGGCAGCCTAGGGCCGGATGGGCCCAACGGCAGGGCGGCGATGTGAAGGGGCCGCGCAGGGCAGTGGTGGCCGGCGAGGTTCGAGCGGTGCATGGCGCCTGGCGTTCGGTCGCGCAGGTGCCGGACCTCCCCAAGTGGCGCTCTGGGCTCGTTCGTGGATGGCGAATGGTTGCAAGCAGTCGACAACTGACAACCAGTATCTGGAGAGAAGAGCGCCTTCCAGCCGATTTTTCGCTTCAGCCCCTGTTTTTTTGTCCCTCCGCCTTTGCTCACCGCTGATTCATCGCGGTGTGAGTCTTCCCTGACGGTGCGAGGTGATGGTTGGACGACTTTGCGGGCAGCACACTCCAGAAGCCGCCCTGGGCAGCGAGCCTGGGAGCAGTCGGCGCTCGGCCACATTTACTAGGGATCGAAGAAACTTATGGTGAGTGACGCCCAAAGATGCGGTGTGGTTGCCCCGTGAAACCGCGCCTGTCCGATCCAGCAGCTCCGAATGTCCCACTTTCTTTCCACCAAATCATCGCCTGTCTTGCGATACTGAGTCCAGCGAACTGACTGTTTCAGACAACGCCCATTCTTGCGGGTTTGGGCGTGGCGTCGGCGGCACTGGCGGGCAGAGCGGCGCTGCAAGCGTACCAGTCGTTGAAGAGCGGTGCGGGACGTTCGCTGAAGCAGTTCTACAAGGTGGGCTGCGGCGCCGTGTGCGGCTCCTTGTGCGGCTCCTTGTGCGGCTCCTTGTGCGGCTCCTTGTGTGGCTCCTTGTGCGGCGCAGTGTGCGGTGCTTGCGTTCATGTCTGGGTTGGTTTGTTTGATTCGTGTTTGGCGTTCATGTCTGGTTTGGCCCTTGCCGCAACGGGCTCCGTCCATGGGCCTGCTGCGTGCTCCGTTATTTGAGGCTCGAAGGGTGCCGTGCGTTTACCAGCGAACACAGGGGGAGTGGATTAATGTAGTTGTCATATCAGCGGCTGTGGATCTAAATTGTGGATGAGAGATGGCAAGCCCAGAAGCCAGCCAAGGCCTGCTCGTTTCGAACCAACATGTTGTCAAGTTATTGCAGCAGCGCGGCGCACTGCCTCAGAACTGGTGCCCTTTAGTCACATGGATTACATTTCTCCTTGCAAGAAAGTTCTTAGCAACTTCAGTGGGACAATGCCTGCATGTGCGCACAAAGCATATTGGTCCCCTATTTTCCGCAATTCCCGAATCCACTGTTCGCGCCACGTAAAAGCAGCGGCCTGCTGCTGCTTGCAGGGCGGGTTCCTCCAGGAGATGACTCGAAGAGAGGCAGCGCAAATCCTGGGACTACGAGAAAGTGCTCCGGCGGAAAGAGTCAAAGACGCGCACAGGAAGATCATGGTTGCAAACCATCCCGACGCAGGTACTAAATCTTGTTGCAGTCGTTTGCCGACCTGTCCATCCGTCATGCATTGCTGAATTGGGATGCTACTACTGTACTGCGATTAGGGATGGCAGCAATCGATGTCTCCATTTTTTTCGTCTACGTTTTGCTGATTTTCAACAGGAATGCACCCCTGTAGCTCCTGTGCGCCTTTGCTAGGAGGCACAGTTACGATGTCAGTGTGCACACAACAGAACTGCAAGGTGGCTGCAATGTACGAACCTACAAGTTGGACTGGTCCACTATCCGGGTATGCTAGAAGCAGCACAGTCAACCAACGAGGTGCAAAGTGTGTGCCTGTTGCAGGGGGAAGCAGCTACATTGCTGCAAAGGTTAATGAGGCAAAAGACATGCTGATAGGCAAGAAGAAAGGGAGAAGTTCTGCGTTCTAACGGAGGGCGCCGAGGAAACAGAAGCAACAATGCGTACAGGAGGGTTGAGAGTGTCTGGAAGGGTGTGTATCCACAGGCATATGGGCACCATGCTGCAGCCAGCTGTGGAGTGAATCCACCTGTCCAGGAAATTGCGAAGGTCGGTGCTGATTGCATCCAGAAGGGGGTGATGATACGCAACATCAGAACGCCGGGTGTCAGTCATCTTTTAGGCAGCAGAGAATTCGCAATATGGTGACTATTCTTTTGTGTTATGGGGAGGTAATGGAGCGAGTTCCACAACCAATACTGCTTGATGTGCTCCAGACTGCAAATAGACTCTGACATCTGCATGGTTTTCTTAGCTCCGCTGAACTTGATGAGAGGCCCTTGTATCATTCTTTTACGCTTTTCAGTGGCTGGGATGCACTGGCCACGGAAAGCGATCGGGGATTGGCGGCAGGTTGTCCACTTTGAGATGTCCCAAAGCCAGGTGCCCGTCCAGTGGGCGCCCTGGGCCCCTCACTGATCGCTCAATGGGTGCAGGCTGTGTTTTGATTCTGAGAAACGGCTGGGCCAGTAGTGAAGAGGAGATCCTTCGCCAGGGGATATTGATGCCGCATTTATGTATTTCATCGTGTTTATTTTTGCTTCAAGCAGCACTTGTGGGAGCGAGAGACCACCACAGCTCGGTCCGTCCTCAGGCTAAACCAGATTGGCGCCACTGTCTGCCGGGGACTGATCTGCCTGTCGTTGGATGGCGACCATGGAAACGCGGCCGCCTCAAGTGGTCGCACCGCGTGGTCGCTCACACGCGTTCGTTTACCTGGCCATGTACATGCTGTACATAGTGTGATTCTGCTGGCACGCCAACTTCAAGTACAATCCACTGCTTAGTCGCGTGGCGGTGCGATACTTCTTGTGGCTGCGAGCGGCCGGATTGAGGTTGCAGGCCACTGCGACCCTTCGTGAACCTGACTAATGGAACCGTTCCCATGAGCCGCGCGGGCAGCAGGCCCGCGGCCCAGGCGATGGTGGTGCCAGCTCGAGCTCCTCCCCTGCCAGGGCAATATCACGCTGATTCGACAGTGGCTGGTCCATGATTGACGGATGGTTGCTCGATTATCAAGGGACATGTTCGTCAGTGATGTCTCCGTAACTCTGTTCCCAGATGTGTCTCCAAGCCCGTGGGCATGCCTGCCTCCAACTAAGTCCTTGCCGTACCAGTGCCCCTGTCCCGACCTCGTTGCACATATCGCGATGGATACTATGCCCAACACATGGTTCAGCAAGCAGGTGCAGTTCCTGCGTTGCCCACGCTGCAGCAACGAGCAAACCAAGAGGGTAGGCGTCCTTTGTGGAAAGCAACCCCTTTTGCCCATATCTCGTCCAACCACGGTTTGTGGAAGGAGGGACGAGCCACATGCAAAACCGCGAGCCCAGCCCCCAAGCACTGTCGCAAGCAGCAGGCTCCGATGACAACGCACGAGGACTGGGCCCCTTGGGCCAGCGAGTTCAGCGGTCACATTGCGTCGTTGGATGTTAAATTTACATGTGGATCGTGAACAAGATGCAACTTTAGAAGAACTTCACGCCCCCTGCTCGCCCATCAAAATGGCAAGGCAGCCCCACGTGCACAACCAGCACGTATTCATAGCACAGGCGCCAGACAGCACACCCACAGGCAGCTTCGCAAGTATGCAGAGGGCGTGCGCTCGCGCTGCATGTGCGCTTACCGTTCCACCTGCTTCCTCCCAACAACTTGTTTCCCCGCAGTCGTTTGAACACAAGCCCAAAACTGTGCCCACCATCGGAAAGCCAACAACGGACACAGCCCTGAAGGGGATTATGCCAGTCTACATGTAGGCTCAGGCTGTGTGCCTTGCATCCACCTCTGCCTGACCCCCGTCGGGGCCGAGGGTGGGATTCGAGACGCACTCTCCTATTCACTGTACAACAGGTAGGACACGCACCGCAGTAGCACGCACAGCACACACACACAATAGGAGTTACCACAGGTGGAGAAAATCTGACGTTTTTTGTGTCAACGGGACGGCGACAAACGTCTCACCTTGCCTCCCTCGACTTATTTGAGGTATGCATGTGAAACGGAGCCGCGCAGTCGCCTTTCTTTTTCTCTTTCTGTTCTGTTTTGACGTCGGTACAGATCATTGCCTGGCCGAACAAGGCTGCCAAGCGAGACCCCAGAACGAAAAATCAGCCTTGCCCCCACCATATCTACCTAGATGCCTTACAAATTGGACCGACAAAAATCAAATCCCGCATTATTTCTGCGTAGATGTCCTTCAGAGCACACTCTCCTTCTATACAATCGTCATATGGCCCATTGATTGATTCAGACAACCAGCAAAGCGATCCCAATCCGTCAGACTGCAAAGAACACCACATGAAACATGATGATTCAACCAGTGTCGTTGATGTCTTCCTCTGTCCAAGTGACAACTAAGGGTTTATTCCCAGCAAACTTCGAACCACCATACAGCACCATGGGCCCATGCCAGAGCGATGAATTGTCCCAACTGCAAGAAGCCCCTGGCAACCTTCAGCAAGCATCTGTGACGGGGTGTGTGTGTGTGTGTGTGTGTCTGTGTGTGTGTTGTGCGGCTCTGGCGTCCTTGTTTATTCCTCAGAACACCATCTGGCGTACTCCATGGTTCCCAAGCCCCTCAGCACCTACTTCCAGTGCGTCCAGATACTTTCAACCGCCCTCTGCTTTTATTCCAGTCGGAACAATCCAATCCCACAATCTGCACATATATCCCCCCACCCCACTCACATAGAAATGTTCTTCTACCCGCCCCATTCAGGAGAACGCTTGTACAGACGTACAGTACAAGCCAAGACAGCCCTGAAGGGGCCATCAGGCCATGCCAGCAAAAAGGTGACGGAAAATGGCATGCAATGGCGCAGGCCATGGAGACAAATATAAGAAAAATGAAACGCCTCGTTCCGTGCCACGGGCCAGATTTGTGCAAAACAAGGCCCATCGTTGCCCCACGTTCTCCTCCAGCATTCAGCCCTAGTCCATTCTTCATTGTGTTCACCCGCTCACTGAGACATTTCTTAAATAAAAGCACCTAGTTGTGGGCTAGGCTACATACAGTACAATATGCTTGTGGTCGTTCAGCCAAAAGCCTCAGCACCCCAGCTGCAGCTTCAAAACGTGCGATAGGTAGCTCAGTACAGCCACTCTTCAGGGAGGTCGTTTGCGGTTGCTTTCTTTGCACCTGCGACCAAAAGCAACACAAGGCCGTCGTTTGACCACCATGATCGAGCCAGGCGGCCCACGGCCAAAACCCTGGTGAGAGGCCCCTTTCATGCACAACATCCACCACACGCCAACGTTGCAGCACCACAGAAATGCAGCAAACTTGTTCGCAATATGTACTGGAGGTGACACGAGTCCAGAATCATAAGGCCTCCAGGGCTTCAGACAGGACGCCTCAACCAACAAGAAACAAACCAAGCAGGTTCGTCCCAGCAGTGCAGAACCCATCTACAGATAGGGGCCATCCATTGACTCCATTTGGTTGAATATGGCCAGCACCGCCCCTGCACCCACCAGCAGACTCCGGGCCGGCGTCGTCCATCTCCTGCTGCTTGGCCTCGCCCCCAGGGCCCTGGGCAGGTATGAACACCCCCGTTCCGGCCCCCGCCTGCTCCCCCTTGGCCAGCACCGCCGTCATGGGGTGCCAGGATGGGTCCGCCCACTGGGGAGGGCGCAGCGCAGCGGGGCTGCTGGCCTGCCGGCGGTGGGTCCTGCGGCGCGGGAAGCGGTTCTGGCGGCCCCCGCTTCGGCTGGCCACAGCAAAGGCAGCCAGGCGACGATCAGCTCATTCCATGACACAGTCGTCAGGACAGCAGATTCAATGAACGGCGTCCTTGGCGCACATCAGCGGAGGCTGACCACCTCTAGAATAGCTGCGATCGGGAAGGGGGCGTGGGGCGCCGAGCAATCGATGGTAGTTCGTAATCCCGGCCGGTGGTCGCGCAGCTGACATCTGCGCACTGTTGAAACCGGCAGGGAGACGAAAAGGGGGGAGGGGGGGGGGGAGGGGCGTGGAAGGGATTGAGCGTGCATTGTTTCCGCGACGGAAGCGCGCCTGTCTACCTTCTCTTGTACCTCCGAACCATGTCCTGGTGCAGCTGCTGGTACTGGAGCTGCGCCAGGGAGGACGCGAAGTCCCCGCCGGCCGGCAGGACGCCGCCGCCCGAGGGGTACTGCATCGCCGGGATGTCCGTGGCGGCGTTCATGCGCCAGATGGAGTTGGGCGACCCGGGCACGGCCGAGCTGAACGAGTCGGAGCGGTTGCCAGGCGCGCGGACGCCGGCCAGCACGGCGGCCTGGAGATCCGGGGCCAGCGACGGGCCCCCCGCCCCAGCGCCCTGTGGCTCGCCCACCCCCTGCACGCGCTCCTCCGTGAGAGCCTTCAGCCCCTGCGCAGCACTCAAGGGCGCATCATCCCACGGACTGGAGTCCTGGGAGGGCCGCATGGCGGCCGGGCCGCGGTCCGCACTGGATCAAACGGCGGCAGGACAGAGAATGTGGGCAGCTTCTGGTCGGGGGAGGGGGTATACCGAGGGCTGAGGCTGGCGGGGGGCATTCGATTGCCGCGAGGGCGTGCGAAGAGGGGAGCGTTTCCGGCAGGAGCCGGGGCGCAATGCCCTCATTGCCAAAGTCTGCCGCGTGCCACGCCTCCGCGGCCGCCAGCGCCATTTCCAAACCCCCGGCCACCGCAGCGCAGGCGCGGCGGGGTTGATCGCTCCACGGGCCCGAGCGCCTGCGCGTGGCCCGCGGCGGGCGATCGCGTCGGGCGCCGGGCACCCGGCCGTGCCCTGGCGCCGCCCCGCGCCCCGGCCGGCCTCACCTGACGGTACAAGTATATGGCCTGCAGCTTCGAGATCACCGCCTCCAGCTCCTCCTGCGCACCGGGACAAGGGCCGGGCCCTTCAGGACATAACCCATAGTGACTCCTACCCCAACAACCACAAGCACAGGCCAGGCGGGGCTTGGAGTTGGCCCGTTGGTAGCCAACACGGGCGCGTGGCCGCCTCGAGGGCGACCCTGCCAACGCGCCAGCCGGTGCACGGCGCCGGCGATCCCCCCCTGCCCATTATCTCCCAGCTTTCGCTTGCCTTTACGGCCAGCCACACGCAGCGCATCGAGCGCCGGGTTCTCAACCCTCCAGCCCGTCAGCCGGAAGCGGGCCCCATACGAGGATCGACAAGGGGCCCCGGTAACGTACGCGCACGGCACCGGCGGGCGGCGCGATCGGGCCGCCGCATCTCGACCCACCAGGCTGGCATCGGCGGCCGACTGGTCCTCCAGTAGGTGCGCAAGCGCTGCCGCCTGGCCAATGGCCAGGGGATCGTCCGTCGGCGGCTCGAACGCGGACAGGACCGAGCTGCCGCTGCCGAAGGCCGAGCTCTCGAAGGGCGACAGGTTGGAGGTGGGTGTCTCGCCCATGTGAAAGCTGCCGGCCATGTCGTCCGACATGGTGAAGCTGGAGCTCATGTCCGTGACATGGGTGAGGTCGAACGACATAATCTGCGCGCGGTGGAAGGCTGCCCACAGTCAGCAACGCGGCGGCCAGGGGAGGGTTGGAGAGAGGGGACTGCGCGGCGAAGCGCACCTCAGATTTTATTCAACGTCGCGTCCGGGCGGGGGGGCATCCACACGGCAGCGCAGGCGGTCGGCAGGGGGCAGGGGGCCGAGCGACCTCAAGCGTGTGTTCGCTCCAGCCCAGCGCAAACAGCCCGCAAAACCTTGGAAACAGATATAGGCACACTAACCTGCATGATGGAATGCAATCTGCGGCGGCCCCTTTCGCGCGGCCACGCTGGCGCTTCCGCGTTTCTGTGCGGCCCCCCCCGCGCGTCATGCCCGCCGGGATGTCTTGGGCCCCAACTCACGGAAATCTCACGCCGCGGTGTGTTTCCTCCCCGTGCAGAAGGGCGCGGTGCACCCTACTGTACGGCGTCGGGTCTATCAGAGCCTCACTACACTCTGGCTGCCACCGCTCAGGCCATTGATTCGTTCGATGGCGGTGCAAGGTACAGAAAGCCGTGGTACCTGGGTGCGGCGCGGGTGTGGCAGGGCATTTTGGCCAATAGGACATTGACGTCCCCGTGCCCCAATACAGTAGGGGCCCCTATATAGCGGCCCCCCCAATAGCGCCCTATTGCTTTGGCCTGGTCATTTTGCTCATTGACCAGGGTGGCAGGTTTGAGACAAAGTAACAGGTCAGCAAGACGACAAAACACAAGACAATGACAAAATTGACAATGTCTCACTGATCACTGGTCCATATACAACGCATCTTCACCTTAGGCACACAAAGTACAAACAACTTTGCAACAGATGGTTGATGCTTGGACGATCAGTACTTAACACTCAACGATCTGTGCCTCCACTAACTCCAATCAGGCCTAGCACTCAGGCAGGACAAGGACCCAGGTTGTTCCACGTTCCCACCCTTGGTGCCAGCCAGGAACACCCCCACAGGCACCCCACAGGCAACTCCTAGGCACCAGTGACCCCACAACGCAGTACAACACAGCACAGCACATGGCAGCTCACTAGAGGTGGCCACTCAAAGGCGCCATCCGGTCCGTTAAATCCGGTTCGTTAATTTTTATCAGCTGTCCGTTAAATTTCGTTAAAGAAAAAGGGAGAAAAATTCAGAAAAAATAAAAAAAATCCAAAAAAATTGAAAAAAAAAACCCAAAAAGTCACAACAACTGCGGCTAGTTGAAAATCTAGTATGCATAGGTTGAAGTAAAATACAAACATACTCTCTAATAGCGAATTCCATAAACTATAAGTATGACTAAAACCCAAAATCCCCAAAAAATCCAAAAATCCGTTAATTTTTGGTCAATTTTTATCTTTTTTCGTTATTTTCCGTTAATTAACGGAAAATTACCGGAAATTAACCTCTGTCCGCTATTAACGGATCCGGGTGGCCACCTCTACAGCTCACTGGAACGCCGCGCGACACTCGCTCCTGCTCGATGGCAGGTCACGCGGCCAGCGGTTGCGCGGCCAGACACCGATCACGTCGGAATGCCCTCGTCGCGGCTTACACACCACACCGTGTTCAGTCTCCAGATCCCATACACCGTGCAAGCAAAATTGCGAGAGAGCACAGTCCGCTGCCACCAACCACATTTCCTTTTACGGCAGCCTATTCACGGCCACCCAGATCCATTCACGACCACTCACTCCAACCCCTCAAACGGACACTGGCCCCCTCGGTGTGGCTGTCCGACGTCCATAGTACTTTATCAGGCACGTCACCCTTCCCCCCGCCCACGTGACAATTCCGCGCAACCTGACTGCGCCTCCCCCCCCCGGTGTTGTGGAGCTACTTGGGGGCAGACAGTTAATGGTGTTTTCTGCAGTTATATTATGTAATCCCGCTAAGTCATCCTTATCTACGGTTTACTTATGATTTCCTGGTTCCAACGCTTTGTTCAGCACTCAGTTCTGAGGAGTATGGAGGAAGATACGGCCTCTTGAAGACGTAGTACTTTGAGGCCAGGTGCTGGGTGGGGATTGTTGGAATTAGAGCTAGATTAGGTTGATTATAGGTGACGGAGGGGCGCTGGTACACGGTCCGTACATTACAATGAACTGTCATGTCTGATGTGACGCGATGGACCCACGACCGGGCATCGCGCAGGTACATTGGATGCGCGCCGCGTTGTGTCAGACTGTAATCGCAAATCCGGGCCCCTCTCTGCCCCGCCGCGAGGCAGCGAACCGCCGACCGCCGCCGCGAACCCACCGCCTGCGCACGGCAGGCTTCGGGGAAGGTCCCCGAGTGTCCAAGGGCCCACCGCACTACCGAACAACCGAGCACCCCGACAACGCCCGCCGGAATCTGGCGGAGAGGCGCGGCATC
>CAJHUC010001548.1:0-30451 GCA_905146915.1 Ostreobium quekettii
GGGCCCGCACACTTTCGTGACTTTTGGACATCCGTGAAGCCATCATGTTTTTGGAGGGCGTCTCTGCCGTAATGCAATGGGCACTGCACTCCAGCCCAGGGAACCTCTGCAGGATCCCCTGCTATTGCACCTGCCACTGCTAATGACGACAACCATCGGCCCGAAAGAGGGGTTTTCATGGATTTTGAAACGAGAATGACAAGGCACGCGCGCCACTTGGCAAGCGGCGCTTGCCATGCAATCAACATGGCATTCCCCCGGCCATATCGTTCTGACATGCAAATTGTGGCATGTTATCATTTAGCCGCCGCGCGCTTCCCATTGCCCAATCCTGGGCATCGAAAAGGTCGGCATCACGCTCGGAAGTGGCCGAACAAGGCAGTCACAGACATACCAATTTTTGCAACTAAATTTCAACAATTTCAATAGTAGAGAAATGAGTTTGAGCAAGCGTGTTCCGTGCAGGAATGTCGGTTGTCGTCATCCGGCAAGAAAGTACCTGCAGCATGGCACCCCACCGGGTCAGCACATCGAAGCAAAACAAATGAGTGGATGCGGTAAACTACTGGTCTGGAATCCCATTTGCTGGGCAGGGTGGTTCCAGTTCGTTTGAGCCTGTCCTCCGTTTTTCCTTCAATAAACACCTCGAATGCTGATGTACCCTCGCTCTCTCTGGCCACAGCCATTGCTGGCACATGTAGGGCAGTGAGTGCCATTCGTTGCTAAGAAATCGAGACCCTTTCCTGGGCGAACAGGGAGGTGATGGCTACATTCTTACCTAGACGTGTAACAATATTCATTGACGGACTGATTGACTCACTGATTGCTTGCTTGACTCAGTTGTCTATGTATTCAAATCACATGAACGGATGTGTCCATTACAGCAACATGAAATGACACACTGACAGGACCCATGCAGTACTTGTAGTTGCTCTGCAGCTGGCAGCCAGTCCAGCTAATTCTTGTGGCAGGGACATCCATCCAACGCACATTAACTGTTAACATACAGCAACTGGGGTCTTCTGTTGGCGCAATACAAACAGCATTAAGAGTTCTCTGCACTAATTTGTATCCAACCAGCAGCCATATTGAGAGCCGATTGAATGGACGTGCAAGTGGGGAAAGCTATATTATCCTTCATCACATATTGTTACCACCAAAGGACACGTGTTTCAATGGAAATGCCTGTTCGAGATCAAGGCCTGTTGGCCACAAGACAGCAACAACACTGATTTTTTCTGTGTAGCAGCATGCACTTGTTGATGAAGTCAGGGCTAGCCAACAAATGGTAGGCTGGACAGTGCAGCTCATGCGGGTGTGCACTAAATCAGTGGCTTCAGCACAATGCAATCGCCCAGTGCTTCCGCAATACTGGTGGGATTCGTTGTGTTTGGAAACGGGGACACCAGGTGCTGCTGCAAAACCACACACACAATCTTGCAGCAGAACTTGGTTTGTTCGTTTTTGCACGATGTTGCCTGCACCACTGTGCACCTCACCAGGTGTCATTTCCCACCTTTCCAGAATGTTCGCCTCTTAGCTATTCAGCCGACAGGTCGACAACATCATCTGACGGATTAGCAGTACCGTTTGACAGATCGATCGCGTCATTTGGCATGTCAATGATGCCGTCAACCAGGTCGACCACGTCCAGATTTTGCTGTTCACTCTTCCGCAACCTCCTGCTACTGTGATCCTTCTTATGGCGTTTGCATCTCTGGTCTGTGGATGTCCCATTGCAAAACCCACTGGCATTTGTTCTCTGGGACATCCGCTCCAGTTGTCTACCTGCATCCTCTTCAGATATCCTGGGGAAGTACTTCGTGATGGACCTCGAAGTGCTCTGCAAGCAAGGCAAGCACAGTGAAAGCCCACCGGCAAAAAGGGTCAAAGCAAGCCACCAAGCAGCCACCCACAATTTCACTGCATTGGTCTTTTCCAACATATACACATTCTATTCATACGTCAAAAAAATCCCTTTCCCTGATGTCTAAAGGAAGCCATCGCACGTAGTGAAGGAAAGAAGGAATCGTGCAGGAGCGTATTTTGGCCCCAAGCAATTTAAAGCGGCGAGTGGCAAAAAGCCGGGAGGTCACTCACCTCAGAAGTTCCGGCCGCCGGTGCCTCCCGTCGCCTGCCCGCTTCCGACCTGGACGCTGCGTCACACCCTTTGTCACCCCGCTTCCCAGGCACACGGCAGTCTTCGCAGCCGCTCAACCCCGCTGGCCGTCCGTTCATACTCCCGGAGCCCTCCTTGGGCGACCGCGAGCGCCGAGGGGGCGGCGAGGCATCTCGCTGCGCGGGCGTCTGCAGGCAAGTGGGACTGCCCGAGGCGACCGGGCCGATCCCGTAGTCCGACGCAACAGTTTCTTGCTCCGGGATGGTAGCAACGGAGGCGGGCTGTTTCCGCGGCGTCTGCGTGCGAAGAGAACTGCACACACCAGGCCCGCCGATCGTCGACGTCGATGCGACTGGTGCCTGCCCTGCGGTGGAGAGCAGGCTTACTTCCCTCATCTCCTGCCACTCGCGCGGGGAGAGCGAGAATATCGTCTTCGAGGTCGCCTCATACGAAGGATCCTTTTTAAAGAGAGGCCTGATGTTCATGCCCAACGAGGCGTCCGCGGCACCCTTGGCGTCCATTTCCAAGCCCTTGGTGTTGAGCTGACAGTGAGGGTGCACATGGCAGGCTTAAGACCCTGACGATGTAAAAAACGGGACTGAAATCAACAGGAAAAGATAACAATACACATCGGAATGGATACGATTAATCTTTGATGCAAACCACATTGAAAGAATCAACAGTACAATGCATCAACATCGTCATCATCTGCATCAACATCAACGCAATTTCTGGCACTGCAGTACCAATCAAATCAGACAACAAAACAATATATTCATTGGTTCCTTCAGTGATGATGCTGTACCATGCTTCCAGTGAGGGGTTTGTGGCAAGCTGATGGCCACAATGCCAGTGTTTTAAAACTGAGGCTGCCAACGTCCATCAAGACGTGGTTTACCCTTCTCTTTGGGTAATGTCCTACAGCACCATGTTCGGCCATGGATGATTAACATTTGGCTGACAACCAGTGTGTCCAACATTGGATACCCATACAGGATGACCCCCTGCACAGCGCTTCACACATGCATACTGTTGTCCTAGAACAGACATAAATTAACTCACAATGGTGCTAAGTGCCGGCCTCAAAACTGCCAAACACTAGATTACCCACCAATGATGGCATGGAGGCACACCACAAAGCGACCACTCTAAAGGGGATGGTGATGTGTTTCTTGTCCTATTAAAGAATGGTTAAATGAGCAGGATGTGCTGTTGTTGATTTCACTCTATTTCACCCAAATTGGTTGCCCCACCGCAGCACCAGCAGCAGGTCTAGAATCGATTATTTAGCTCAGTTGATGAAATTCTGCCTCAATGCAGGGGTCACTGCAGGTGGGTGCAATGGCAGAATGTCTGTGCTCACCAGGTTGCTAAAGACAAAGATGTTCTCCACTGTTTTTGCATAGGAGTCTACGTCCAGCACAAGTTCCCTGAAGTGCATGCTCCCAGCTCTGGCCAGTCTCTTGTGCATGTACTTCATCTGTGACAGCAAGAAGGCATCCTCACTTTCCTCGTCCTCGGCAGTTTCTTTGGGCTTCTTCAACTCCTTTGTCTCTAAGCGCCTTGGTTTCCGCCCGGCGCCTTCTGCTCTGGTGGTGGCCAACCTGCGATTAAAGGATCTTTGTTCACAAAAGGAGCAACTGTCATGTACTAATCGACCCCCTCCTGAGCCACTGGCAACACACTTCTACACAGTATCGAACAAGATGCTGATGTCTTTGAGTATGAGAGGAAGGCATTCAGTCCCACAGATGGCATTGAGCACGACTCAGGGGGGCCAACCTTGGGTCGTCAAGGATGAAGGCCTGTGGGGCTCTCAGGCCAATCGAGGCAATGTGCCACGCTTTTCCATGATCGTAGCCAAAGTGGGACCATTGGAAAGGAGAACTCTCACTTGTCATATAATTTTGTCGCAGCAGACGTATCAAATCTTCTGGGGCAGCACTGCCGCTCTGCAGCAAAACAGATCGTACTCAGTTGAGCACCGCAGGGCTAGGGAAAAATGTTTGCTTATGGACAGTTTTCGCTGCACTGGATAGCCCTATATTGCATAACAGCAGCAGGGCAATCCTGCCATCTGAAACAAACTCTAGCCAAAAAATAAGCAGAATATTGCAGATCTGTACACAAGACATAGAACAAACCAATTTGTTGGAAGCATCATCAAGGCGCTTGCCGTGGATGGCTAGCCCAATGTCTTGTGTCTCAAAACTGCACCCAAATCGAGCTGTGCTTCATTGCATTCTTCAAAACAAAGCAAAGCAAAACCTTTTGACAGACTGCCAATATTGGGTGATAACTACAATACAACGATTCACCCGCCAATCAATCCCTTTTACAGAGTCCCAATGCTGCCACAAGGAAGATACCCAATGCAACGTACACATGTCCACCCACAGCAATCATCCTTTCCAACAGCAGCATTTTCGTCCCGTTGATCGACTTTGGGGAACTGTTGTGGCCCAATTAGAGTCATTGTCTTTCAAAGAAGAGAGCATCATGAGGACAACAACTCCACATTCTGCTCTTCCAAGTTGATCAGGACGAATTCCATGGATTGCAGTTGCACACACAAACAACACAGCCGTGCCAACTTGCATGCAATGCTAGGCAGAAACCCGATCAGAGCCTATCCACGCCGTTTCTTTTACACCAGGAAATCTGACGACCATATCGTCAAAACACTATCATTCACCGCCCATGCACATAACAGGTGCCGACCAAATGCAATAGCATATGTAGGAATGCATCGCAAAACAGGAAAGACCAGCTGCTCACCTTGTTGGTCAATTTTGCAGATTTCTCTTCGCCAATCTCCGTGAGGGCATTAAACACTTGGGAGTCGATGGACATGTGGCGGCCATCGAATCCGCCGTTCAGTGCCCGGCAAGCTGCAAGACAGCAAGTGATCCAGACTTTATGAGGCAAGCAGTGCAATGGGAGCATCGCCAACGTTTTTTCGCCCGCAAATGTGCACCCGCAGCACAGCAGGACGCAGAGAATTCATTGGGAACCAGGGCACAGTTACCGGCAAAGGCGCCCTCTTCCCGGGCGGCACTGACAAACGCCCACAGCGGCGCACCGGACAGGCACCCACGTGCAGAAAACCATCACAAAGGTCCCGCTCTGATGTTCCAGGCCCACCCAGTCGCAACCGTGGCGGCAAACATCTGACATCCAGCCCGCCACCGCCGGACAGGGCCAAACTCGTCAATACACAATCCACCGCCTTAAGGCTCCAGCAAAGTTTCGCTCGACCCGGTACTGGCAGCGCAGTCGCCAGAACAGGGCATGGAGCAGGCGCCGCCTCCAAAGCCAACCAGGGGGCTGCGGCACCATTCACGTCTTTCGAGGTCCTTCTCACCTGACGACGCGCCCCCCCGCCCCCTTCTCCCTTCCTACCCCACCCCACCCATCACCCACCTTCCGCCTGGAGTGTGTCGACCGCCACAAACACGTCGTGCAGCTTGTCCGTCGGCGCCAAGAGGTCCGCCCGCCTCGCCACTGCGACAAAACAACATCCAACATCCAAAATCTTCAGATTGCACCGCACAATCCAAGACGGTCCCCGCAACGCAGGCGCGACATCCCCATCCCCATCAGATTCACGCCCTTTCCAGCCGCAGGGCCGGAACCCGACTTCTGGATGGTTGCCCAGCCCCGCGCGGCCACACGCACCCAGCGACTTCCTCACGCTTCGGTACTTGTTCAGCACGCGCTGAGCGGTCATCCCATCGCCCGGCCCCCGGCGCCGCCCGTCGCATTCCCTCGGCTCGCCTAGCAGGGAGCCCTCGCTGGGGCCGGCGTCGCCCATACCCAGGGGGGAGGGGGCCGCGCAGTGGAGGTGAGGAATGGGGCACCCAACCACCGGGCAGCTCGGTCCCTGATGTGACCTCGAGCTTACACCTTGCCCCAGGCTGACAAATCTGGCCGCCACCTTCCGTGCTGGTCTTCCTGAGCGGTGTCCCGGCAAAAACATTGAGGACGTGCATTGCCACGCGGGAAGGACCCCGTTGGAGGCAGTCGACAATTTGTGGAACTTTCACTAGCAGAAAAAGGCCAAATAGCACTTTTTCGAACACATTTGTGTGCATTTCACCATGATGAAAACAGAAAACACTGATCAGTGTTCTGCATGCTAAAAACACCAAAATAACCCAAACCCGTAAACTTTGTACACGTTTGAACACGTGCTATTTGGCCCTTTTTGGTCTAGTGTTTGGTGATCCTGCAGGATCTCAGCTGCGCATCCAGCAAAACTCTGATCCGACGGTTCTTGGTTCAGGAAAGCTCCGAATGGCGACTCACATTTTTGCTGGAATACGGTTTGGTGGACAAGACTATTCCCACAGTACTTTGCCATGGATGTAGCCTTTTTTCGACGCAGCATTTCTTGGGCAGAATAGGGAACCGAACCATGTCCGCCATCAGCTGGTGTGTGCCATAGCCACATTGAAGAAAGCTTGGTTTTGTGGCGTTTTGCAAAAGGTAAGAAAGTGGAATTCGATCCCATTCCTCAAATACATTTCTACCCTCGTTGTCACACCACTTATATGCAGATCGACCTAGGTTGGTATCGCTGAGAATGGCTTGCCAAGGTTCACACCCAACTGTTGTAAAGACATGCATTCCGGATCGCAAGATCGGCAGCGGATCTAATAATGCCATAGATTTTTGTTTTCTTGCGGTCGCCGGCAACGTGGGATAATGTTGTGACTATTGGACAATTGGTCAATTCTAGAGTAATTATAGTTACAACATGTTGCTGTTGGGAAGCAACCTTAGGGGGGACTTTTGGGATTGTTTAGGGTCGACTGTAGTTCGTTACTATGGAGTTTTGGGCCCACCACTAGATGGTATAGCATTATAGCTAACTGGACAATCAATGGAGAATATTTTATACCGGTTGTATCGTTGTACCGTGTCTCCTGTGTGTAACGCGTTTGCCGCGGGAACCCGTCTCCGTGCCTCCGACCGAACGAGCGGGAAGTGCCCTTCGGGGCACAACAGATAAAGCCGTGAAGGAAGTGTGGTGGGTGGAAGTGCGGGGCGCCTTCTCGGTGTCGATGCACACATTGCAATGGAGACGCAATGAATGCTCCTCCCGGTCAATGCGCCTTGAGCATTCGGCACAGTGGGTCAGGGGAGGCAGCTTTGATGAATCTTTTGGGTCAAGTGGGGTGCAGCCGCAGCGCGGAGAAATCGCGGTATGCACAGGGTCCGAATGGAACGGCTCACAGCGGAAATGACTGTGGGTCATGGCCGAATGGGTCTCCGGGGGAGACAGGCAATCGGAGTGGCAATGATGCAAACGGCACACGCAGTGGATTACCAAAGCCCGGCATGAGGCCAGGCGATGGGCCGTGCCGTGTGCGACGTGGTTACTTGGGGTTAGGCAGTTATTGACATTTTCTGGAGTAGGAATTATATAATTGGGAAAATAGACTTTTGTGGGTGTTATTTAGAGCTTCTTGGTTCCAACTAGCTTTTAAACGCCCGATTCCGTTAACAAATGACGAAGATATGGCCTCCTGAAATTATAGTACTTAGGGCTAGGGGGTCGGGTGTGAGATGCTTGGAATTAGAGGACATTGGGTCGATCATAAGTGAACGGTAGACGGTGACAATGTGCCTGGACGTGCACTTGCCATGTCTTGTCTTGATGTGACTGCAATGGACCCACGATCGGGCATCGCGCATGCAATATGTGCGCGCGCATGCAGTGAATCCGTGTAACATCCTTTGGCCCACTCTCTGGCCTCCTGCGAGCTAGCGAACGACCACCGCGCTGCGCCGTCACCTCTCGCCGACGGCAAGCCCCGGGGATCGATCCCCGTCGAGCATTGGGCCCACCGCGCGACCGCCAATTCGACTGCCCCGGAAACGCCCACCATCCGAGGTGGAGAGGCCAGCCGACCTCAAACGGCTGTGCTGCAGGGCAGGGCGACCCCAGAGCCTCCGGAAGCCAGCGGCTGCCGACGGGCCACAACAAATTGGTTTCAGAGTGCGAAGCCCGGAGCCGGAAGCTGAGCGAGAGGCGCAGCAACCCAGAGTGACCACGCAGCCTGAGGAGCTGCAGGATTCCAATAGCCTCCATTACCCCAGGCAACGGTCAGCACCTCCACGGGTGCTAAATCGCCATGCTATGTGCCTGCAGGAGTTTGTTCAGTGAGCTTGAGGAGCTTCTCGGTGGACGATTGGTGTTCGGGGATCGACGGTGCCGGGCGATCGCCAGATCTGCAGATTCGCCAGTGGATTCAGCAGTGGATTCAGCAGCGGATTCAGTGCATGCGCTAGGCGCCCATTGTGTAGCTGAACACGCGAAGGCCAGCACCCCTCAGTTGGAAGACTCAATCAACCTCAGGTGCCACCTGCTGTAGAATAGGGGTGAAGGTCCCGCTCTAGAAGTAGGGGACATCTGCTGCTTCACCTTATTTTGCAGGTACTGCAGGCGGGTAACCACCAGACCGCTCTGCCACAAGATTGGGGGCCTGGCTAGGGGAAGGGGGAGGAGATTGAGCACGGCAATAGGCAGGCCCAGTTGGGTCTAGAGTGCTACTGCCTAGTGGTAGCATCTCCTCTAGAACCGGTCAGAGGGTGAGGCCATTGCCCACCTGAGGTAGACAGGCCAGCCACCCCCTCTGAACCTTGGGTGGCTGAGTCTTAAAATATTAGACAGGCTGGGGGTGCCATAGGCCAACCCAGACCTCTTACAGCAGTCTCGTCCCAGGCAAGGGACACTTTCTTAGGTTGTTCGGCTGATGCTAAGACTAAGTTTTCATTAGTAGCGACAGACGCACCCTCTGGAAAGTTACCAGGTGGACCGAGAGGCCACCCTGCAGAGTACTGGGGGTAATTATGTGTGAAAGTGATTACTGAAAACTAGTAGAAGCAGGATAACTTAAGTTGGGAGGTAAAGGCTGCTTGGCTACTTGGGGATAGGATTCAGTGGACTTTCAGTAGCCCGAGATCAGGTCTACGCCGATTGACTTCGTTTCAATACAGTTTATCATTGGATCAATGTGGTGAGTGGGATCATGGCAGGACATGATATGATGGAGTTGCAGGACCATAATGGTGTGGAAGAAATTGACGTGACAGTAGAGACAATCACTGGAGCTGGACGTGTGGAAGTTATTGCTGCGTCATATGAGGCGCGGCAATAGAGGACTTTGATTGCCAGGATAGAGCCGGGGGCAGTGGTTTTGGGAAACCCAGAGGAAGCTCTAGTCTCCAGGACTAAAGCTGCACAGGAGATGCAGAATCTGGAGCAGCGAGCTGCACAGGTGATAGCAAGGACTGCCGCCCAGACAACACATGCCATGAATGTACTAGCTGATCAGACAGCATCAGCAGTGCAGCATACTGCCCAGACATCTCATAGGGCAGTTTTGCATTTGGAGGGTCAGATCAGGGAGGCGTTTGGGTGAGCTGAGACCGCTATGTCATCAATGCAGAGAAACGTTACCAGCAATGCTGATAGAATTGCTGAGCTAGAGAATGCATTGGGGCATGAGAGGCAGAGAAATGCCGACACAAAAAGGAGGTTGAGGAGGGAACAGGATGCGACTGTCGAGCGGCTTACTAGGCAGCTCCATGATGCTCTATCCAGAATCGATCAGTTGTCCGCGGATCTGGCTATAGATCAGTTGCAAAAGGATTCTCACCCCCATCAGCAGACTGTGCCTAGACCCCCCAGAACCACCAGCAACAACTACATACAACCGACCACCACATTTGCAGCAAGAGCTGGAAATTGTTGCCGATGCTGGCGATCAGACGATGCCCCCTACACAATCCAGCCATGCTGCCCGTCCAGGACGACAGAAGTATAGATCACACCGGTCAAGGCATGCACGTTCTTCCAGTTCCCACACGGACACGACATCATCAAGCGAGTTATTGGAGATGCACACTCGCAAGGGGACTGGGATTTTTGATGTCCAAATAAAGCCAAAGGACCCTCCAACATTTTCGGGCAGGACATCTGACAACCCGGAGGTGTGGTTGGGTCAGGTATTGAATTTTTTTCATCTGGTGGGAGGATCACCTGGGAAGCAAGTTGCATACGCTTCTACTCTGCTCCAAGGAACTGCACAGACCTGGTGGCAGGGAAAGGTGAAGGCATGGGAGGACCCCAAGGATATGCAGACCTTTGGAGAGCAGCTGATCAGCCGCTTCCAAAACACCAACAAGGCTGATTCTGCAATGGCTGCATTGATGAACCTCAAGCAGAGGAAAGAGGAGTCCACCCATGATTCCATTTGTAGGTTTGAGGCTGAGTTGGATAAGGTGGACACCTATGATGAAGCATGGTTACTGAAGATGCTTATCTGGGGCCTTCCCCACGACCAGGCGGTACTTGTCTCACAGGGAAAGCTTAAGAGGTTGAGCCAGGCTTTCCAGCTGGCCAGGGATGCTGCATTGGCTGCCCAAATGTCGAGGCGCCCAGGATCAAGTGGACGTGCGGAGGGCAGTAGTGGAAAGAAGGGCCATGGATGAGGCCAAGGCAGATAGCCAGGACAGCCAAGTGGACAAGGAACATAACCAACTCCTAATGTTGTGTACTACCAGGCTCAGAATAAAAATGTGCAACAAGGAGGTAATTGCGGAAGGGGGCAGGCTGTGAAGCCACCCGTCCCTCCACATGCTACAGTCATGGTACGTCAGCTTGTGCCACAATAGACTAGTGGATCTGGACAGAGGAGACAGGGCAGAGGCAATCAGAGGAAGCCCCGGGTAGCAGTGGTAGCTGCCTAGGATGACCAGGGGATGGCTGGTTAGCAAGACCAGGTGGTTGCACAGCATGCAACCGGGCATGGAACCAATGCTTCTCTGCATCAGGGGCAGGGAAATTGACTGGCCCCCACTTTGGCCAGTCAGGAGTTCATCGGGGGCACAAAGAATAGGTCATCCAAAGGACCTGTATCTTAGAAAACAGAAAACTCAGCATCGCTCAGAGAAGACGTCAGAGGAGGAAGTGGCAGTAGAGAAAGCGGCTGGAAAGACGTCGGTACCGACGCGCACAGCGAGCTGAGCAAAAACAGGTTTTGGGTGATGGCCCAGGGAGACAACTTTAATGTCTCTAGCCCAATAGGGAGAGACCCCTATGATGTCAGTTCAGAGGTTGGAAACCGCTCCAGGTGCTGATGTTGTGGGACAGCCAGCCCTAGGCACTGGAGTTCAAGACCACGTGCTGCTGGTGGTACAAGTCGTGGTAAATGGGACAAGTGTCCCTGCGTTGATTGACAGTGGAGCGAGCAGGTCTTTTATCAGTGACTGGCTTCACTGCCGACCAGCTTTACAGTTTGTGGGTGCATATTCTGCCTTGGAGTTGGCAAACGGGGAAACCATAGTTTCCACCGGAATAGCCCCACGGGTGTTGGTATGTATCAGGAGTGTACCTTGTCGACTATCATTGATTGCAGTACTGATGATGGAAGGGTTCAGCTCATTTTGGGTAAAGATTGGCTGGATATCATAAACCCACTAGTGGATTGGCAGTCAAACACAATGTACCTTAGAAATGGCTCACAGCTGGAGCCTATCAAGGGCATTTGTGAAACATCTGGTAAGCACTGCCAGATTGTCGATAAGGGATTGAACGGTCTCTAGCACTATTTCAGAGACCTCAAGAGGGGATCAGAGACTCCTACTACAGACTTGGGGAGCAAGTTGGCTACATTCTGTTCGCCAAAATTTTGGGAATATGATTCTTCGGCAAAACCGTGGGGCACTTAGCAGCCCGTGCTGAGTAATGTATCATTGCCAGGGACGGCCGATGTTCCCCAGGGGGGGAGTAAAAACCCCACAAATTTTTTCTCTAGAGGAACCTCACATACCTTAGGGTTCCCCAAGGTGCAAAACTACAAGGGCCAAGAAAGTGGTTGGGCGATGTGTGAGGCAGCCTGTAAGGAAAAAGTTGGATTTCATTTCAGGAAGACAAGCAGCCAAGAGGGCAAACAAAACCGACCAGCCCATGTACTTGTGCGTTCTGAAGGCCACAGAAGTTCCCAAATCAAGCAACAAATGGCCAAAGTCCAAGGCTGGTGCAACTAGAGGCATGACTGAGGGTGAAAGGCGGAGATTGTCAAAGGAAACAGGCCCAGTGACGGAAGAGGTACCGATCGAGGAGGTTATTCAGAAAAAGGTCAGTGAGGCAGATGAGGTTGTCCGGGAACAGCTGCAGCAAACACTTGAGGAGTTCAAGGACGTGTTCCCAGACAAGCTGCCTTATGGTCCACCACACAAGAGGATAGTCGATCACAAGATTGATACGCTGCCAGGAGAGGCACCACCGCACAAAAGCCCATACAGGCTGAGTACGGCTGAGTTGAATGAATTGCAGCGGCAGATCGACACGTTGCTGGAACAGGGGTGGATCAGACCGAGTTCTAGCCCATACGGTGCACCGATCCTTTTTATACCCAAAAAGGATGGCAAGTGGAGGATGTGCATTAACTACAGGGCTTTAAACAAAGTAACCGTCAAGAATCGGTACCCACTGCCAAAGGTAGAAGAGTTGTTGAATCGACTTCACGAGGCTAAATATTTCAGGAAGATTGATCTCTCCTCAGGTTACCATCAGATCCGAGTGAGAGAATCAGATATATATAAGACCGCTTTCGTGAGCCGATATGGCAGTTTTGAATACCTTGTCATGCCATTCGGTCTGTGCAACGCACCAGCGACCTTCCAGAGGATAATGAATACAATTTTGAGGGAAGGGTTGGACCAGTTTGTGCTAGTGTTCCTAGACGATATATTAATCTACAGCAGGACAAAAGAGGAACACATACAACACATCAGGGAAGTTCTGACCTGCCTATGGTCAGAGAAGTTGTTTGGAAGATTGAAGAAATGCGACTTCTTCAGAACTGAGGTGGAGTACTTGGGCTTAACAAGCTTTCGTGCAAAATGTCGGTAAGGTCCGAAAGGGTGCACTTGTGCGCAACATTGCGATTATGTGCTTTTTTGGGCATAACGGTTGTGCTCAAGATTGGCCGTCGGAAAACACTGGAATTTGTGTGCAAAATCGGTATTTCCGAGAGCGCTCACGACACCAGTCCTTGCGCTCCGAACGACCACCCCAACAACGTTTTTACAAAAAAAACAAGTACAATACGGGTGCCGCTTCCCATCCCCCCCACACCCCCAACGACCCCACTCCTCAACGTCACCCCCGCCACCTCTACCATCCACCGCGCCGCCCCATGTGCTCAGCCCCGCCTGACAGATCACCCCACCCCCCGGTGCCTCCCCCCTCGCCCCAATCCACCCCCCCTCCCACCGCCATGCTCCCCCCCCCCTCCTCCGAGCGCACAACCCGGGCCGCCCGTTCTCCCTCCACGCGGCGGGTCGGCGGCCGGCATGGTGCGTGCGCGGGCCAAGGTTGGTCGGGGGCATCCCACCGCATCTCCACCGCCCCCGGGAGGGAGGGGCGATGGGGGGCCCTCCGGAACGCCTCCATGAATGTGTCCAGGAGACCGGGGCCACCCACGGGCGCCAAGCCCTCCTCCCGCTGGATGACCCCACCAGCCGGCTGACCGCTCCGCTCCACCGCCCGGCCGGCCACCGCATCACCCCCCGCCCTCGGGAAGCCCGCGTCGCCGGTCGGTGGACAAGACCCCTGCACGGGGGCCAGGGAACGTCTCGGCGCCTCCCCCAGTGGCGCCGCCTGCCCCGGCGCCTCCTCCACCCACCCCCCAGTGCGCACCCGCTCCCCAACGGACGACCCCCCAGCCGATGACCCTCTCGACATCCTCGACCACCGAGCGTCGCTGCCCGCAGCCCCGCCCACCCTGGCATCCGCTGCCCCGCCTGCCACTGCCACGCCACCCACCCCCGGGAACGGAGCACGGCCGCAGGGGGAACGGACAACCTCCTCAGGCGCCGCCAGCCCCGGCGGCACCGGCGGCCCGCGACCCAGGGCGGGGGCGGACCCACCCACCGCCAGGCCCACCATTGCGGTGGCGGCGCAAGCGGCGGCCACGGGGCCGCGGGGCTGCGAGCCGGTGGGAGGGGGGCCCGCCGTCACCCAGCACCGCCGGCCCATGTTGAGCCAGCAGTCCTTGCAGCCGAAGGCGAGCTCAGCGGGGGTGACGGCGGCCTTGAACCATGGGCAGGGCGGGTGGATGGTCTGCCCGGACTCATCCCACCTGCCCGCGCATCTCCAAACGTCCCCCCAAGAGGGGACGCGCATCTGCAAGGTGACGGAGTCCCTGTGCCACAGCAAAACAAAGGGTTAGCAGGACAATGGCGGGCCACGCCATTATCCTTTGCACGCGCCGCGCGCGCAAACACCTTTTGTGCATGCCGCGCGCGCAAACACAAGAAATAAAGCAGAAAAAATCAAAAAAATCAAAATAAATAAAAATATAAATTAATTCCGTTTCCGCCCCCTCTCACCCCTGTTGAGAACCCTCCTCCTGTGAGGGTGCCCGTGGTGGCGCCGCCACCTCCGCCAGACTGGAGGCCACAGAAGCCTCGCGGAGGGGGGTGGCCCCATGCCCCCACGTGCCGGCCGCTGGCAGCGGGGCACTGGCAGCGCCTCTGACGGCAGAGGGTGCGCCTCCCGCCGGCGGGGCGCCGCCAGTGGCGTGGGCCAGGCTAAGCGCCATGCGTGTGTGTCCCGCCGCGCCTGTCGGCATGCGTGCCGGGGCGGCGGCGCCGACGCACCCAGCCCCGTCAGCCGGGGCCGCTGTCGTCGCGGCTGCCGCCCTCACCGCCGCCGCCCGTGGCCCCGCTTCCCGCGCCCGGGCCACGAGGCTTGCTGCCTCGGCCCCGTCCTCCGGCGGGGTCCCCCTCACTGCCCACGGTGGGCTGCCCACCCACTCGGGGCAGGTCCCACCGGGGAGCTGGGCGGGGGCCCGGCCGCGGTCCATGCGCCTGTCCGCCATCCGGTTGCGGCTGTTGGGGGGGGCTGTGGCGGGGCACGTGCCGGGCCTGGACTGGGGCAAGGCGGGGCAACTCACGGCGCAAGTTCACGGGTGTCTCCACAAGTACACGCCGCCACCCCACAACGGGGTGACGTGTCGAGCTTGCGAATCACAAAATCCGCCCCGTCGGATGCGGGCCGTCCACTACTTGTTCCGCGAGATCTCCCCCCCCGCAGCAAAGCCCCCACCGTGCCGCAGCCAGCACCACCACCCGAGCCGGACATGTCGCCGAAGAGGACGTTCAGCAAGAGGCCGAAGGTGTGCACCCCACGGGGCACGAGGGAAAGGGAAGGGGGCGAGGGCCGGCGATCCGGGGGGGGGAGGGCGCCGCCGCCTGCGCATGATGGGCAGTGCAGCCCGCTCCGGGCGGGGGGCGGTTTCGCAGCGGGTGCGCACGGGGCGGGGAGCGAGAGGGCGGCACGCGAGGGACGGGCGCGCTTGCGCCCTGGGGACGTCGCCGCCCGCTTGCGCTCGAGTTTCCGCGTGTCCGCAAGGTGTGGGGGGGGAGGGCGCCAGCCCGGATGCACCCCGATGAGGCGGAAAGGGGGGTTGAGGGTTTTCGCATCTGTTGCGCAAGGGGGAAGGCAGTGCACGGCGAGGTTCTGGCGGTTACGCGCGTGCAAGGCCAGGCACGGCGAGGGTCTGCCGGCTACGCGCGTGCAGGGACAGGGCGTCGCCGCGTGCCCCCACAATTCCAGGGATGCGCTGGCAGGGGTCATGGGAGCCCCAGGGCCGGCGGACGGCGCACGCGGGGAGGGGGGTCACGATGATGACTCACTTCTCCAGTCGGACTGTCGTAATAGATTTTAATGGAATTACAAAAAAATAATGGGCTCGTCGCCAAAGAAGATATTTGTGCGCGTCGCGCGCGCAAACAGCATGGGATGAGGACCACCATCCCGTCCTGGGATGGCCCGGTCTGCCATCCCTGTCTTGTGGCAACTCGTCCCCTGCAGTCGGACAACTGCAATGCATTCTGGAGGAAGTTAATGCAGTGCCGGGACAGTCCCCACTGGTGAGATTTGCGCGCGTCGCGCGCGCAAACATCACGGGATGAGCACTTCTTGCCAGTAGGTCTCCCCGGGAGACCGGGCCGGTCTGCCGTCAGTGCCACGAGGCACGAGGGTACCATTGAGAAAATGCGATTGAAGCACGTCACTGGGTGCGGGGTTACGCGTCCCCAAGCAATACCGACTTCAGGCCGTTTGCGCGCGCGGCACGCGCAAACGGATGGCATTACAAGCCAACTCTTAAAGATCGCTTGTGAAACTGCAGTTGCACTTGCTGTCCTTCACTCATCAAAACTAACAACCGTCGTTTCCGCACTGCAGGGCTCTGTGTACAGAGAGCCCAAGAGAAAGCAAACAGCGATCACCGCCACGCTACTCACCGTGAAGAGGAGGGACGCCGGTGGGCCATCGGGGTCGGCGGACGTTCCAATCCACACGCCCATCCCCGTTGACCGGGTCGCGGAGGAGACGCAGCCGGGCGAAGAACAGGGGACGGCTGGTGACGTCTCCGGAGTGGGTTCAGCGCAGGGGTCAACCCCGCCACCTCCCCCGCCACCCCCGTCCCCCCCACGAGAGGACGACCCCGCTTTGGCAACGGCGCCTCCCCCCCCACCGCCTGAGGAAGAGGCCAAGGAAGCGGCCCCGCCACCTCGCCCCCAGCCAGGAGATCCCGGGTCATCGCGGGTGGGCACAACACGGCCAACCAAACTTGGCGGGGAGCTGCTCCACCCCCCCCTCCACCGCCGCCTTCTCCCTCTGGACGTGCCCCCCAGGAGAAAGAGATCGTGGACACCGCCGGGGCACAGGCCGAGCACGGGGACAGCGGGACGCTGCCCCCCGCTGACGAGGTCCCCGAACCTGGTGCAGAGCCTCCGAGGGGATCCAGGGCTTGCGACATCCAGCTGCCGGAATACTGCTTCGCGCATGACTTCCTGGGGGAATCCGCTGAGGACCTCGAACTCCACCCCTGCCTGCACTGCGGGGAGAGAATGGTGCACGACATCTGCGGGATTCAGATCCCTACGGCCCTCGGGGCGGAAGGGGAGGGGCTCGGGGTAAGCAGGGTGTGCAGCAGGGACTGCTATTATTATACCCTGCTGGACAGCCTTGACCGCACCCTGGCCGACAACGTGCGGGGGCGCATCCTGCACTTCCTTCGCGCCAATCGGCCTGACATCGTTGGGGACCCCAGCGAGGCCGCCGTCCACGACGACGTTGGACACCAGGAGATTGGGGTGGACGTTGAGGTCGCGGGTGGGATGGAGGAGGGGGCAGAGGTCGACGACCAGCCGCAAATGGTTGTCGCCGGGGTGGACGCGACGGCCCTCGCGGCCTCGGTCCAGCAGGCGGTCGTCCCTCTCCCGGCTTCCGAGGTGGGTTCCGACCCGGCAGGGGAGCAGGAGGGGCCTCCACAGAAGCGGAGGAGGTTGCGGGAAGGCGAGCCGAGCACGGCTGCTGCTGCCGGAAGTGGCCGTTCGGCCAGGGCCAGACGGGGGGGGTGACGCGGCGGGGGCGGAGAAGGTGGAGATCGACCCGAACATAGGGTACGATTTCGAGGCCTGCCGCCGCGTCGTCCCCGACAGGGACGGGGAGCCACCGAGGCAGCTGGGCGCCTGGAGGCGACTCGCCTACGCTGGGCTCAAGGAGCACGTCCGCTTGGTCCATGGACGGACCCTCGGCAGCCGTGGCATTGAGATTCAGAAGCCGTTCCTCAAGCTCCTCTCGTCGGCCGCGGCGTACACCGACCGCGGGAACCCCCTCGCCTTCAACCGCCGGCCACCGGTGGAACTCACAACGCGGGCCTTTGTTGAGGACCATGTCCGGTACTTCTACGGAAGTTTCCGGGCCATAAACCTGACCCCGGCGGTGGTTGTGGTGGACTCCCCGCGGCGGGATCCCGTTGCGAAGGCAGAAGTGGAGAGGATGTACCTCAAGTGGAAGGAGGGGGAGGGCGTCGAGGACCTGCTTACCTGGGTCGAGCACAACCCGGAAAGTTCCCGGGGGCAGGAGCCCAGGTTCCACTCCGACCACAAGCCCACCTTTTCAACTATCGTGGGCAACCACTCGACGGAGGCGCATGCCAGGCTGCTGAGGCAGGGGCACACGGACGTGCAGGGGTACCGGGCGGTGTACGTCTTCTTCCGGCAGCAGCTGGGGGACGACCACCTGTGGTTCATGGCAAGGGCCGAGAACCTGCTGAGGTCGGAGGACGCCAAGGCCATCGGCAATTACTTGGACCACACCTCCCCCGTGCACGTTATACCCTTCATCCGCAAATTGTGGGAGAGCCTTGGGTGCCCGCCGCGGATGCCCCCGGGAACCGCGAAGCCAAAACGGGTGGAGAAGCCCGAGACCGACGTGGAGCGCTGGTTCGAGTTCTTCACCCGCCTCAACAATACGATGGAGCGTCCCCAGGAGGCGTCCCTTCAAGCCGATAAGAAGGACAAGCGGGAGGCGAAAAAGCAGGCAGAGGTGGAGCTGGCGTACGAGAAGGAGGTGGAGGACGCCCGGGCGGCGAACCAATCCCCTGGGAAGCTCGCAACGGCCGTTGAGATGGTGAGCGGCTGGAGCCGGGCCCCACCTCCTGTCCCGTTGTGTACGTTGGTTCGTCCCAAGAGAAGGGGGGCATCGATTGTTTTGGGGGGAGTGGGTTTGCACGCGCCGCGCGTGCAAACCCGGTCGCAAAAATCCAACAGTCCACGCGTGATGCGGCAGCCATTTCTTTCCCCTGCGCCATGCATACTCAGTGACTGCGGGCAGCAGCTGGCCCCACGTTCGAATGGCTACAGAAGTCTGCGCCTGCGGTGTTCATAGGGGGTGGTTCTTGTGTCAGGGCCGGGGCACTTCATTGTTTTGCAAACTAGTGACCGTTAGTTGTTTTCGAATGAAGGCAAAGAAGAAGGAGCTCAGTATGAAGAAGTACATGAGCTCCGTAGCAAGGAACATCCCCTCAAGGATCTACACCGCCGAAATGAACATCGCGCTGATGGGCAAACAGGCCCACGTTGCCTGGATGCGGATGATCCGCACGCTAGAGGGGGAGTCGGAGGTCGTGGGGTTGTCCCCATCCGTGCGGCCACACGAGCGCGGTGTGTGGAGGGCCTACCTGAAGAGCATCTCCGCCTACCCCGAGTCGTATTACGTGGAGACCTTCGGGGCCATCCTGAGCAGCGCCGCGGATGACATTGTGCAGGTCGTGGCCCTCCTGCGGCGCAAGAGTGAGTGGTTATCCCCCACCGTCAGCGACTGGTTCAATTGCTTGAGGGAGCACGCCGAGTGGACAGCCCGCCTCCACACGTACAGGTACCTTTGCGCCACTCTTACTGCGCGGCTGCCAAAGGTGGAGGACAAGGAAGAGGCGGAAGTGCGGGAAATGTGGGAGAGCGACTTTCAGTCGGTGGCCGGGTGGGACGTGAGGGTGCGGTCGTCCTTGGGAGTGTGCAAGATCATTCCCCTCTGCAACTTCGTCCTGTCCTTGGACAAAAGCGCCAGGGACCCACTCCCGTCAAAGGAGAGGAAGGCGCAGGAGGTGGAGGACGGCCCCAAGTACGCAAAAATGCTGGAGCACCTTGGGCTGAGCGACACCAGCAAGGAGCACTGGCTCCCCCAGTTTCTGCTGACCACCCACGCCATCTCTGACGAGGCGAGGGTGGGCGGTTTTGGGGACGCAATGCTCAAGAAGGTGACCTCGGCACACGCCCTCCTATGCGGAGCCTCACCGGCTCGATCCAGGATCGCCAGAGGACACTGCTGAGCTTCCGCCTCTGAGCCGGGGACGTCGCGTTCGAAACGAAAGCCCCGGTCGTCGTCCGGCCAGAACAAAAGGACAATTTGATCTTGACCGGGGCAGGCAGCGGGCTTTCGTTCATGACCACTGACGAGGCGGACTTTCTGGAGCCCTTCCTCCACGCCTCCCGCCTCTGGATGCGGCGGCAGCCCCCCCTCCTCTACAGCAGGTTCGACATCCTCGGCTTCCTCCAGGCCATGGTCGTCAATTGGCTGTGGGAGCTGGCGTACGCTGTCGGGACGGTGAGCGTACTGACCCACTGGATGCGGTCGTGCGGGTCTGCGTTTGCGCACGCGGCGCGTGCAAAGGCCGTCCTCCCTCATGTTCTCCCACGGCTGTTTTCTCATCCACCAAATGAATTTGTCAATGTTGCAATCTGACGATTTCCATAGTGACCACGCCCGTATTGTTCAACTCAAGCGGGTGATGCCCGTGGTGCGCAGGCAGATCCCCGGCAGACTACGGGGATCACTCAGAAGCAGGGCGAGTTCGACCTGTCGGGGGAGGACACCTGGTCGGCGCTGAGGGACACCGCTCGTTTCAGCGGCGCCGACATATTTGACTTCTTGAAGCCGTTCATAGGGACCCGGAGCAGGGGCTGGCGGTGGGACATCTACAACACCCCCCGGCTCTTCATCGAAGACCCCGACGGCCAGCCCCAAGACGCCCACGCGTGGATCCCCGGCAAGGCGACGCCGGAAGTGCCCCCGCCCACAGTCGAGACCGAGAAGGAGGGCCCAACCAGGATGCACACCTTTGCCTATCGGTGCCCAGCCGTGGATGTCAACATGGTGACGGACGGCCAACACCTCCCCGATCCCATGGCCACGGCTCCCGCCGTGTCGTTCACTGGTTACGTCTACCACGCCGCGCCGGGTAGGGAGGGGCCCATGAAGTTGTCCAACACACGCAGGCTGGCAGGCAGGTTCGTGCCCTGGCGACCAATGCAAGTGGCGCGGTGGGTCGTTCCCAGGCTGGGAGTGGACTTCGGGGACCGCGATCCCCAGGTGCTCCTAGCCCACCGCAAGAGCGTGAAGGCGAAGCTCATCGAGGGCGACGCCAGGGAGAGGGACGCCTACAAGCACGCGGAGGGGTGGACCCAGATCGAGCTCATCCTCATCGACCCGCCGTTCGGGATGAAAAAGCACGACCCGGAAGTCGGCCTGGCTTGGGACATGCCCGATCAGCGTTGGGGTGGCGGGGACGACGTCCGCAAGGCGCTGGATGCCTGCCACGCGTCGGGCATCCTGGGGCACGACCCGGCACGACCCGGAAAAGCACGACCCGGAAGTCGGCCTGGCTTGGGACATGCCCGATCAGCGTTGGGGTGGCGGGGACGTCGTCATGGTCAGATATCGTCCACCACGCCCGCGAGGACGTGCATTCGATGCTTGAGGCGGTTCACGGCTGGGCCACGGCGCACGACTACCCCACCAAAGGGCACTTCCTCATCACCAGGGGCAGGGACGAAAAGGCCCACCTCCGGAAAGGGTCGAGGACGCCCGGCCACGGCATCCCCATCCTGGTGGTGAAGATCAACCACGGCCAAGAAGGGGTGAGGGCGGACGACCTCGGGGGCCGGCTGGGGGGGAGGATGACCTACTTCTTCCCCAAGCCGGAAACGGTGTCGAAGTGCGGTAGGCACGAGCTGGACGCGCTGCTGGTGGGCAATCGCAGGCGGAAGGTGAACCGGACTCAGAAGTCCCTGGAGGAGTCGCGGTTGCTGGTGCATCTGCTGGCCCCGAGCCTGGGCCCTGTGCTGAGCCTGTGCAACGGCACCGGCACGGCAATGGCCGCTGCCCTTCTGGAGGGACGTGACGCGCTGGGCTTCGAGACGGACGCGGTTCAGAACAACTGCGCCCGCCGCCGCCTCCAGACCTTCTTCCACCGCGAGGGTCAGCTGATCGCCGCCCTGGAGGCCGGCCGGAAACCGGGGGCCCGCGCCGTGCAGGAGATAGTGGAGGCGTTGGAGAGGCCCGGTCTACTGGACGATGCGGTGAGTTCAAGCTCGCTTGTTTGCGCGCGCATCGCGCGCAAACCCCTCTCCACTGTCGCTGCCATTGCTCGGCGGATGTACCGACGGGACTGACCTCCGACTGTCTGTCTGCACAGCACACCGCAATGGGATCCGCGGCACTCCCCGAGAACCTGCAGGCGTTCCTCAACGACCCTGTGGCCCTGAGGAGCACGAAGTTCATGTTCGGGGAGGCGTATGCCAGGCTGGCCAAGCCTTTCTTCCGGTTAATCCCCCGGGAGGAGCTCGGCCTCATCAAGGCCACGGGGGGCGACCTCACCCAGGAGCTGTTCGGGGACCTGAAGTGCGTCCTCCGCACGGTGGCGGCGGGGAAGGCCCTCACCCTCAACCAGGCGAAGGCCTTCGTCGTGTGGAACTGCAACAACAAGGACCGTTCCAACGACACGGCGGCGAAGGAGCACGCCCTGGAGGCAGCGGTGTGGATGGGGTGCCGCGAGGAATGGGCCTCGGAGCAGGAGGAGGCTGAGTGGCGGGCAACGCTGAAGCCCCCATTACCCGGCCCTACGAAGCCCGCGACGGGATCCGCGGCAACAGAGGCGGCGGCTGCAGGAGAGCCTCAGACAACGGCGCCCCAACCGGAACCAATGCTCGTCGAGGGTGCCGACAGCAGCAAGGCGGGTGGCGCCGAAGGGACCTAGGAACTCACCTCTGCCCTGTTGGCTCCTCCGGTCCCCGAGACGCAGGCTTCCCAAGCCGGATCCCTCACGACCTCGTCTGAGTAGTTCGGACCTGCGGTGTGCAAGGAGGAACGCTCTTGTAAATTATTGGGATTTTGCGACAGTGCGACACAGTCTGCTTTCTTTGTGCCTCGCTGACCCGGTGTTTGCGCGCGTGGCGCGTGCAAACAAACGCTTGCTACTGCTCGACCCTTCGAGCGTGCTGCCACACACATCGTGGGGATTGCGGGACGTGGCTTGGTGAGCCGCGGTCGCCGACAGGGTGTACGGCTCTACGGATGTGCAGTTCAACCCCCAGGAGATCACGAGGTGGGCGCGGACAGGCCCCCAGGAAGGTGGACAGGCCCGGGTGGACCTCTGGTCACATGTGCCCACCCCCCGCGACTGGCGTCAGCAGCACCAGCACCAGCAGAGCTGGGCGTGCATGTGACACTGCTTTCCACCGAGGGTCATCTCCGCAGGCTTCGGTAAATTGTGCCACATGCGGAGCGTTTGCGTGCGGCGCGCGTGCAAACCGCGCGCGTGCGGTTTGCATTTGATGCATTGCGTGCACATGTGCATGCCCGCACAGCAACGCCTGCGCGCGGCCGCCCCGTCACAGCAACGTCAGCGTAGAAGGAAGCCGTACACAGCGTGCGCACAAGGGGGCCTGGCAATCACGCACCACACCGCAACCCCCTCCACACAACTGCACTGAAACCAACGAGGCATGTTTCACACGCGGCCACGGCTGACAGCAAAGGGTGGGGGGGAGGGCGGCGCCGCCCTGCGCGGTGCGGCATGGCACCGCCGCCGCCGGATGCGATGTACCTGCGTGCCGACGGCGTGTGGTCCTCAGCGGCGGCAGTGGCCATGCGGGTGGGTGTCAATGCGCCCTCGTGGACTGGATTGCCCACTTTCGACTGCCCCGAATCCGCCAAATCAGAATATTCGCCAAGTCACGATCCGGGCACGTCCCGGGCACGCGCCCCTCACTCAATCCCGTGGTGAGTGAGGCCCCAGGGGCGTGGGGGCCACGCGCCCGAATCCTGACGTGGCGAATATTCTGATTTGGTGGATTCGCTGGGTGCCAAATTCGCGGATGTCGTTGCCGTGTGGTCATTTGTCGCCGTGCCGCCGCCCGTCCACCGCGCATGGAAGAGCACGCCACGCCGCTAGGACCGCATCGACGTCGCCTTCGAGGTGCGCCCCACTGCCATGCCGTTGCCGCAGTGCCCACGGCGCTTCGCGCTCGTCCTGCGGGCGTTGTCGTCGTCACATGCACTTGCTTTTCGTTCTTACTACGTACGGTTGGGCCCAGGAGCCGCTGTCGGTAGCCGCACATACCGGTTGCGCAACCGGCAAAGTTGCGCCCGCCTTTGAAGTTGTGTGTGGGGGTCACATGTGAGCCCATCCCCGCCCGGTGGTGTTTTGCGCAGGCGGCGCACGCGAAGGGGGCCCCCACATGTGCAGTCGGATCTCCCTCACCCACGGCGTGCGCAGCGAACACGCACCACTGCACATGGACATAGGCGGTGCACAGCGGGTCCCCATTTGCGCGCGCCGCGCGCGCAACGGCCCGTCAGAATACTTCTGTGCAGGGACACCGGCGGCGCAGAATGCACTGGCGTTTGCGCGCGCGGCGCGCCCAAACGCCAATCGAAATCAACCTGTACAGGGAGTCCGGCGGCGTCCAAACGCATTCCCGATCGGTCACGCACTGCGCGCAGGTGCCGGTCCACATCCCGTTGTAAACGGCAGCAGCGGCGTTGAACGCACTCCCCTTGGCGCAATGGGCGTCCGCAGTGGCCAATCCTCAAGGAAGGCATCCACGTTTGCGCACGCCACACGCGCAAACCCCATTCCAAACGCGTCTTCCGTCAGCGCTTTCCCACGGACGATGCGACAAACTCTCCCCGGTGTGTCTGCCCAGTCTCTGACCGACGTTGCACTGGCGCCTGGCCCGGGCCGATTTTGCAAAGCTGGCCTCCAAACCTTCGTTCGCTTGCACGCGGGGAGCGCGCGAACCGGGAAATGTGCACGTGCCCGTTACTGGACGTCCTGCGGTGGTGGACGACTTGTGCTTGGAGCTGCGGCTCCGCTCCTTGCCTACGGCTTTCCTGGTCAACGTGCATTCCAGTCTCTCAACCTGTGCACGGCCTGTGTTTTTATTCAGTGCTTGCGCGCGCGGCGCGCGCAAACCGTGTGTGGTCGTTTTCGTCGCATAGGCACCTGACGCACCGGTGGACCTGCGCGATTGGACCTGGTACCTTTCATTCTGAATGCCCCGGGGGCTGTGGGCTTCGCCGCCTGCCCTGCAGCCGCGCCCCTCCTCGGCCATACCCCGTCAGGGTTGGCCCCCTTGTGCCCCGGTTGGGCTCTCGGTGCAACTTCCCCCCGGTGCCCTGTTCCTCGACGACTTTCCCGGCTGAACTGGTGACGGTGTGCTCGTTCTACACAGCTTGGATCTGCGTACATAATGGAGATGACGACATCATCCGTTTCAAGCTGCGTCACGCCGCGAAGCGTCAGCAATTCCGCAACTCGCGACATTCTGACTTCGTACCTCTCCCACCTTGCCACGCCAGCTTTCGGCGCTTCGTCCAGCCACGTACGGGAGGAGACCGTCGATTTAATGCACGACTGCTTCGGCGAAATGACTTCTCCGAGGAAGCGAAGGTCGACTTGCTCGGACGGCCAGGGGGGTAGGCGTGACCTTGCCGAAGACTCGCCCAAGCCTGCAAAGAGGAGAAAGCTCGAGAAGGTGGAGAGGGCCGTCGTTGACGCCCTGGCCGCTGGGACACCCGCACAGTGCTGCCCCCGCCAGTGCCACAACCTCTTCACGGCTGAGGATCTGGTGGCCAGGAAGGTCGTCCAGGCGATTCGCCGGTTCGACGAGGCGGACGCCGACCTCCGGGCGGACATCTCGCGCTGTCGACTTGGAAGCGAGTCATCCGCGGAAACTGACGGAAGCGGGCCCCGCCGCCAGCGCTACGAGTGGAGGGTGAAGGGCAAGGTGGTGTGCATCAAGGCGTTCGCCTTGTGGCACGGCATCTGCGCCGACACCGTGTACCGCAAGAGCACGCAGGGGCGGGGCCGGACCGGGGTGGTGCCGAAAGTGCACCACCACAGAAATTGGAGGACCCACCGCCACGGGAAGGGGAGGTACGACTGCGCCGACTGGCTGAAGGACCTCGTCGGCCGCCTCGCCCAGCCCTTCCCCGACCGCACCGTCAGGGACCGGTGCACCGGGGAGGTCAAGGCCAAGGAGTTCTTACCGGCGGGGCTGTTCTCCACCCTCCAGTCCATCTAAAAGTATTACTGCCACGCCACCGCCGCCCGCCTGCCCCCCAGGGCGCCCGTCTCCTACACCACCTTCCGCCAGACGTGGCTTCAACGCCACTTCCAGGTAAGCCGCGGCCCCCAGCCACGGGACCTCCCTCCGTCTTCTGTGCACTTCCGTGGGACTCGCCTGGGCCCGTCGCTGACAGTGTCGAATACACCCGCCCTGAGCCTGCATCTTCTGCCCCTGGCGTCGCCAGGTGCGCACTTACCGCCACCAGCCCTTCGCCAAGTGCGACACCTGCGTGAGGCTAAAGGAGACCAGCAGCCTCGCCACGGGGCCGGCCAGGAAGGCTGCCGTCCGGATACTGGAGAAGCACGAAGCGTACGTCGCCGCAGCGAGGAGGGCAATGGAGGAAAGGAGGCGTTACGCCCTCGACCACCCCGAGGAGGTCCTGTACCTGAATGTAGATGGCATGGACCAGGCAAAAATGGCGATACCCCACGAGTTGGCCAAGAGCAAGGCGGACGAGGTGGGGCTGCCCCTGACCACCAAGCTGTTGGGCGGGATTGCCTACGGCCATGGGTGGTGGGGGTTCTGGTCATTCCCGGAGTGGGCGGCGTCCAGCAACCTGATGCTCACCTGCCTCTGCAAGATGGTCAGGGACGTCAGCTGCTGCGACGCAGCTGCGCCCGGGCTCCTGCCCCCCCGCCCCGGCCTGCCCCCCGTGCTGCATGTCCAGATGGACAACACGGCGAAGGACAACAAGAACCACTACCTCCTCGGGTTCTGCGCCATGCTGGTGGGGGAGCGGGTGTTCAGGGAGGTGCGCGTCTTTTTTTTGCCGGTGGGCCACACGCACCAGGAGATAGACGCCACGTTTAGCCTCGTGGCCTCCGCCATCAACCGTGAGGGGGCGCTGTGCCTGGAGGACCTGATGAGCGTGGCGCACCGGGCGTGGAGGGAGCACGCGAGCGTGGGGAGTTCGCGCAAGGTGAACACACGGGTGGACCGTGTGGCCGACTTCAGGCGCCTCCTTAGGTACAAGCGCGACCGCCGGCGGGGTGTCGAGGAGGAGGACGACGACGGCGAGGAGGGGGATGCGGGCGTCCGGATGCACACCTTCAGAGGCCTTGGAACGGGGCGGGACAACAAAAGGTGAGCTTGCAGTGGCCGACACGGACGACCTCTCCTGTCCGCACCTTTTCGAGTGTGGAACTGGCCTGCGTTTGCGCGCGTCGCGCGCGCAAGTGCAAAGTTGCTCCTTTAGCGCGCGCCTTGGTTCCCTGCACCGCCTCAATCCAGCCTGCGCAATGCTGTTTTCTCCCCCGATTGCCCCACCCCGCAACTCAGATTGCGGGTTGGGGCCTTCCATCCGTCGCCGGGTCTGCTGCTCTCTTTGTCGGGGGCGCTGCGCGACTTCGTTGGGCTGGTGGGATTTGGCCCCTGCCCGCAGTCATGGCATCCGCACCATCCTCCTCTTCTCCCAATCGCGGATGCGCTTGGTGTCTGTTGCTGACAGAGAAACCTAGTGGCACCCAATGAGGGTTTGCGCGCTAGGCGCGCGCAAACCCTAGCGATCATCGGCTGGAATCCTCGATTTTTGTTTGACTTTCCGGTGCGCTTCCTGCGGCTTGGTCCCCAGGCGCACGGCGTCGGCCACAGTGACGCCCTCTCGACTCGACGGTGCTTGACTGCGGGGTGCTCCTTTGGGCAGGTGCTTCCACTCGTTCAAGTTTGTCTTGGAGGGGGGGGTGCCCGTCGTGTACGCCCGCGAGCACGACAGGGAGGACTGCCCCTGGGTGGGCACGCCCGACGGCCGCGGGTGGCCGGTGTTCGTCCCGGGGAAACCCGCCCCGAGGTTCGCCGACCTGCGCTGGGAGCGACGGGCCGCACTTCAAGACTTTGAGGATGTCAAGAAGAGGGTCCTCATGAAGCTCGCCAGGTGGAGGCGCCAACTCGACGTGTGTGGGGACCCCGCCGCCGCGGAGGACATCAAACAACGCAAGCTCCGCCGGATGGCCGGGGCCGTGCACTGGTGGGAGGCCTTCATTGCCTCGCACGAGCGCACATTCCCGCTGGACGGGAGTGGCAGACCCACGTTCGCCATCGACGAGGGGGCCACCCTGCGGCTGGACAGCTTGTGCCCCGCCTCGCTCGCTGCCCCCTCCGCTGTGGCCGGGAGCGCGCCCACCACCGCCTCCAGCGTCCCTGCCTCCGTCGCAAGGTACGCGCACATCCGTGCGCAATGCTCCATCCGCCCGTGGTGATTCCACCTCCCCCTTCCCCCCTTCCCTTGCCATGGTGCCTTTACCATCCCGCCGTTGGTGCAATGTGCAGGGACGTAGGCCCGGCGCCCGGGGAGCGCCCCCTGCTGTTCGGGCACCTCTCCGCGCTCCCCAACGACAGAGAGTACATCCCCTTCGACGCCGCGTGGGACATAGAGGCCGGCCATCAGGTGGCCATCGCCATGTCTGACGCCGACGCCAAGGAATGGGGCTGGCGCTTTGACGTCGCCATTGTCAAGGGGGCCAGGGCCGCAGAGGGGTGTGGGCCCCCGGCGGTGAAAGTGTTCACCGTCGCGTATTACGAGAGCGAGTTCAAGCCCCAACCCCCCTACAACTTGGGGACCCTCCGCTTTGACGCCTCGGACGATGACCAACTGAACGGGCGCTGGGTGGAAGGGCGGCAAATACAGGGGGAGGTGTCCTCCGACAACATTATTTGTGACGTTTGGTTGGAGGCCAGTGGAGCTAGGAGGGGGTACATCCACCCCCAGTACAAACGGCGTCTCTTAGCGGAGCTGGAGCGTTGGGATGAAATGTGCTAGACAGGGGAGGGGCCATTTCTAGACCTAGCAACTTGTAATTTCCTTTGCGTGTAACACCAATTGTAATTGTTGCCGCAAAGGCCATGTGGCACCCACGACTTGTGGGTCACATGGATTGATTGTGAGGTGGTTGTGGGTGTCCTTGGCCAGCACCAACTTGATTTTGTTTGTGCGCAACATTGTCGTTTCCCTGTGCGTTGGGTGACCCAAAAATGGCCTGTTTGTGCGCAGTTTTGCTGTTGTGGCATTTTTCTTCCATTCTGCCTGTGCGCAAAATGCACGTTTTGTTGTTTTCCGTGACCCCCTTACCGACATTTTGCACGAAAGCTTGTTTTCACACAACGCTTGGAAAGAGGGGCAGGAACAACGTGTGAGCATGCAAGGGAGGACCGAGCTCAACCTCGCTGCCATTCCCTACTATGATGAAACAGTGGAGAATAATGACAAAACGATGATGATCGTTGACTACAAAGGGTGCCAAGTGCTGGAGATGCCTACAAGATGTTGGGAAAGGCACAACTCAAGAACGGTTGATGCCGATGATGCCTTTGGAGCCATGCCAAGACAACGCTGCAATGACCGTGTCAACTCCAAGGAAAACCAACACCCAGGAGCTGTGCGGTGTGATGTCCAAGAGAACGAACAAGAAATACAAGGGATGAGTAGCCTAAGCGACAACTGTTGTAGCAGTGATGGCTTTGACGATCCTGACGACTTGACGACCTGTTGTACCAACTGCGAGAATGGAGTAGGAAGAATTATAGAGATGGGCCGAAGCTCTGACGACTTGACGACCTGTTGTACCAACTGCGAAAGTGGAGCGAGAAGGATTATAGAGATGGACCGAAGCCTTGACGACTCTGACGACTCAACCACTGTGGGACAACAGCAAAAGAAACTACGCCCTCCCAAAGCTGAAATAAACACGGAAAGTGAAGAACCGACCGCCATCAAGAAGTTGCCAAGGTGCGATGGGATTGGGGACCAGCTGGAGCGAATCCGAGTCCTGGTCGCTAAGAGATACTCACAAAATGGCGCAAAGAAATGGTGTGCACGAAAAAGAATGTGGTAAGACGTTACGGCGGTGATACGGCAAATCGAAACGCCAGGAGTGGATGTGTCAACAACGGGTCAAGACGTTAACCAAAGAACCAATATACCGGATCCGCCAGGTCAACCGATAAGGACAGAAATCAGGGCGAAGATTCACCCAGTTTTCCACGTGTCCAAGTTGCGGCCATATCATGATGATCATGGACAGTTTGCATGTCCTGAACGTGTCCAACCTCCTCCCATGATGTTTGACGGACAAGCTGAATTTGAAGTCGAGCGAATCATTGACAATCAGGCCCGAAGAATTGGACGAGCCAACCGAACAGAATATCTCGTCAAGTGGAAGGGATACGATAAGTACGAGAATACCTGGGAACCGCTGGCAAATCTGGCAAGGGCTCGACAACTTGTGCAGGAATTCAAAGAGCGGGTGACTACAAGGTGACAACACGAGCCGAGGACGCCTCGTAACAGGCCCGGAGGGATGTGAGGGCAGCAATCAGCGTTTCAAAAGAATTACTAGTAGATGGGCGTCAAGCCTCGTGTTGGTGAAACACGATAGCTTCTGGGTCAGGCGGGAGCCGCGCTTAATGAGTTTGAGAACGTTTGCATAAAGGCTTAAGCGTTGTAGGAACCTTGGTGTTACGAATAGGATGTGGGTGTGGGGTTCCTGCCCTCTTTGAGCCGCGGACCCGCCTCGCCGGGCACCTAGGTCCTTACAGGGCACCTAGGCGGGACCA